>NQII01008179.1:0-78694 GCA_002778355.1 Clitarchus hookeri
CTGCCAACTACCCTTGGCAACCCCTTCAGCATCCGGCCCGCCCCCTGTGAGTGGCCAGTCCCGTGCGGCAATTAACACCGTCGACGCAGCTGCTAGGCGCCTGTCGCTTAGGGTTGCTTCGTCGGACGTCCCGCTGTGACAGACCACCCTGCCAATTATTGGCAGGAGAGATGCTTCCTGGCGATACCTTTCCTATCGAACACGACGTCCCTCGGGGCTGGGAAACACGGGATGTCAGACAATTTGCAGATACGGACTGCACCACACGAATATTTGATCAAAACTCAGTAGAAATTACTCTATGGTAAAAATGCCTAAGTCCCTTAGTTTACGAGAAAAAAGACATTAAAGTAGAATAAAAAACTTTATTTACGTTTAGCACATCATACAGCATCATCATACAAATCATCGAAACGTCATAACATGTGTTCGTAGTTTGCTCTGCCCGTAGCAATGCACTTATCCGCACGTTAGATGCATGCGTCATGCACGGAGCTTGGCCGCCGGATGCATCTATAGTATTGCCATGTCCCAGTACTTACGGCATGTGAACTCCATGGCCGCTTTGGCACTACTGATCTCGCCTCGTTCCCTTGCCGTACGCTTTACGACCGAAACATTATGTGGCATTGCCACATCACCTCACCTTTATCAAATTTGAATACCACATGTTTGCTACAATAGGTTTATCGGACATTTCATGTCATTTTTTTTCGTAAACGAAGATTCTTATGCATTTTTACCTAAGAAAATTTTCTACTTTGTTTTTAACAAAGAAATTGTGAGGCGCAGTCCGTAATCGCGAGTTGACTGACAACCTGTATATATATATCACAGGGAGATGATAAAACTGGAGATTTGATCAAATCCCTAAGGTAGATGATCAATTCACGGAAGATGTTAAAATGAAAACTCTCTAGGGTGATTTCCCTAAAGAAAGTAAGTGATTTGATCAAGTCCCTTAGCTGTTTTAGTGAAAAAAATGTAATAAAGAAGGCAGGACTCGCCCAAAGCGTAGCCATAAATCTTCCGGAAGATGTTATACTTGAAGCTGGTAGCATCATTACCTATAAAAATTACCGGCGAGACTTGAAATAACAATATTACCAGTAGTGAACCTTGCTGCTGTCGCTGGGGCTCAGCTACGGTTCTCAAGAACTCTGTACATTTATTCTCTGCTAAAGTAACTGCAAGCGTGCATGACTTTATGCACAGTAGCATACACTATTAGGTATGGATAGTGATTGCTTTTTCGAATGTATATTTTAAAACTGCGTACTTTACCATTAAAAGCCTTAAATTGTGTTTGTTACCAGCAGAAAACCGAAGCAGTCTGCTGTTCTGGACGATTAAACTGAAGATCTCTCCTTCATTCTCACTCTTATTGTTTAGAATTTTTCTGTCGGAAATGAGGGAGAAGGTTAAAATGGCGATTAAATTGCAACATGTAAATATTTTATTTTTTTATGATTTAAGCTCCACAAAGCGTTATTAAATCAAGAACACCGAATAAATTGACAACTTACCCAGCAATTTCAAGATACACTTTGAACATTCAGAAGAGTAGTCACTAATTGCCTAAAATTTCAACAACTATCACGTATTTTGATGCCTTTAAGTGTCAGTTATTCATTTTGGAAATAAAATTGAAATATGGAGAAAACCAAATTAACTTAATCTTACTTCATAGCCATACATACGATTAATATATTATTATATATATTACATATATGAAAAACGATGTCATGTCATCAGTAATGGCTTTGAAATGCGCAGAAAAGAGTTAAAAAAGCTACAAAATTTAAACTAGTAAAAACGTTCATAGAATGTGTAGTCACTTGTTATGCAATAACAGCGGAACATATTTTGGTCAGTGTCCAAGGATGAAGTGGAACAATAAAATCGTATCAGATTTATCATTTAAAAAAATGTCTTTGAAATGGTTATTTAAGATAACCAATGGTTGGTTAAGGGAAGTTCATGCATACCATATTTTGGATATGGAAGTTTTTTTTTTGCCGTTAATTTCCATTTAAAGACTTTTATAGAATTCCCCTGCAGAAATAGTAGTTTCTCAAGCCTTATCAAGTAGTTGAAGCTCAAGTGCATTTTTTTTTATTCTGTAGCTGCTGGGAAGAAATAAGTGATTTTATGTTGTGGGTGCTTACAGAAGTGATACTGGAAACAGTAGTCAAGCAGTATTGACTTTATAAAATGTACACTCATCTCTACAAACTGTCGATAATAAATAATAATACTTTATCAGTAATGCAGGTTGTGAAAATTCCGTTAGTCCATGATGGCAAGGAGAGATCCCCTTAAGAAAACGGGAAGTGTGTAATATCAGGCGTTATAGCCATCAACGTGGCCAGGCTAAGAATGACGCCAAGAGGAGAAGTGAATTGTTTGATTAGTTGCCCCTGCAAGAGTTACTTACGTCAATATACAAGAAATCTTGAAAACAAAAGGCAAATCTGAAAATTTCGTCATAAGTTCTACTGACCTTGATGAACAACATCCAGAAATTTCCTTATATTCCCCTTACAGATTCATCTTATTTTCGTGCAAGAATATCTTAAGTTGCCATAAGTGACACAAGGACAAAAATGATCTTCGAGAGACTATTTACATGAAATGGCTCCCACAGGTATGAATTTATCTTAATAAAGAGACAACACTGATGCGCTCCATATTTTGATACAGCGAGAAAATTCAGTTCAAGCTAGAAAATTTACTGATTTACCCTTGACAGTTATCTTAAAATTAGGGTAGGAAAGTAATGAACAAACTGTCTCGTAGGTAAAAACATTAAGGCAAATTTCAAAAATATGATTATACAAACGTTGATCCTTATGGTTGTGACTTTCCATCGCTACATAACCTAATGGTTTCCGACAAACAGTTAGGTTTATACAGCCGCCCAAGTACACACGTGCGTCATTATTATCCAGCCGTCTCAATATAGACCGCATCCTCAACTAGTCTGCAGGTCATAGTCTGTTGTAGTTTCACGTTGACTCGATCGATGTACATACTGACTATATATCCTTTATTATTATTGCTTTAGCTTTTTGGTTTCCTTGATTAAATAGTGCAAGTTGTGTTTTTTCTATAACGTGTGTTACGAACCTTAAAACTGTATATGACAGGTATTTTCATTGCAAAAAAAAAAATAAACACTCAGTGAAGACAAAGTTATCTTTCCGTTCATTCCCAGCCAGAGTGGAGAGAGGATGAGGTGTGATTCAGTAGGCGCAGGCAGTGTTATATTGCAGAGAAAGAATGTTGGGAAACGGCAAAAATCTAAGAACACTACTGTCTTGCTGCAAATATTAAAATTCCAAGCCCAGAATATTTGCAGCCCAAGGCTGTTTCATGTTGAAATTGGTTAACAACGGTAGATGTAAATGCACTGTCCAAAACGCTGAATATGTCATTATCCACTGTATCTGAAATTGATTGTTACTAATTTTTATCGGCACCAACTCTGTACTGTTCTACGTCCTTTCACATTTCTTGAACCTTATTTTGACTTATACTAATAGTCATATATGAAAGTAAATGTTTTTTTATATAATTCTACACTAACAACTGTTTACTTATAAACGTTTGAATTATAAACGTGCTTCTTCATTAAAGCTATGCAATTGGTTACGGCCTTGGGAACGCTAATGAAAAAACTGGACATAGGTGATGAACGTTAATTAAGGTTTGACATTTTTAAAAGGTTATGATTCATCTCAACAGCGTGTTGGAAGACTCATATTTAACGATTANTTAATTAAGGTTTGACATTTTTAAAAGGTTATGATTCATCTCAACAGCGTGTTGGAAGACTCATATTTAACGATTATTTACTCTGCATATACCTAATACTGTTCTTCTTTATTTCCGACATCAGTGTAGGAATTGTGTATAGATATAGGTACAACGTGATGTNATATACCTAATACTGTTCTTCTTTATTTCCGACATCAGTGTAGGAATTGTGTATAGATATAGGTACAACGTGATGTAGTTTTTATAGCGAAGAGTTATTTTGTTTCGTAAAATTGTACGCATAAAATGTTTTTATGTTCACATGAAATAAGTTATTGAATAAATACCACAAGGAAAAAAAAAGTATTATGTTCAGTGCCACAAAAGTGAAAGCTGTTAGAATTCTATTTTTTTCATGGTGTCCTTCATTTAACATTTTATTTTTTGAAATATGAAGGACATAAGCAGCATAAGTATAAATGTAGTAGCTCAAGTTCTTAATTTATATTTATTTTTGTAATATATATTACTGTCTGTATTTGACTCGTAATTATTATCTGAGAGAATATGACCCGAAATATGCAAAAATGTTTGATGTTTCAAGTAAAATAATTTCATAGACATTTAATTGTGTGTTATAATATGGTGTCTTACAAAACATTTTCACTGAGAAAAATTGAAAAAGATACAGAAACCTTGTAGGGTGTACACAATAATTTAAATAAATATAATATTTACATTTTTAAAAATAAATCTTAATTACATATAATATATTTTTAGAAAAATTATAAAATAAAATATAAAAAAAACATTACACTNACATATAATATATTTTTAGAAAAATTATAAAATAAAATATAAAAAAAACATTACACTAAAATATGTTTGCCCTTCTTTGTGCATTACTAATGGGAAGCTACTATCACACAAAAAATGATAATGTTAGAGCACTTCATACATTTAAATATGCAGCTCGTTTTTCTAATGCTTTTAAATTAACATCGTTTCTCCTCGAATCATGTTAAGCACAAATGGAAGTTTTAAGTTCCAACCTGATTCCCACAAGAAACACAGATAAATGTCAACTTTATTTTACAGCAAATTCAGTCGAACATCGTTCATGACTATAAATATCATGAAAGTATTACAAACCATTTAAATTTAATAGCACTATCAGATAATAACGTTTTGCGAACGTGAAACAACTTACATTAGACACAGTGAAAAGCAACGTAATTATAAATACATTATTTTAGGCAACGTTATAATAATTCCGTTGCAGTAAAATGCACAGCGAGAAAGCGTCGAAAATTTTGTGTGATGAAAGATAATATATGGCCCGCACAACGCAAGAACTAAAGAAATTACCAAAATAGCACACAGGTGAACCAAATTTTATAAAATAATTTTTTATATAAACTTACGTGTAAAATAATGTGGAACAGAATAAGGCAAAATTAGTTGGAATTAAAGAAAAACAATATGAAACCTATGTATTTTTTTTTTGACATACGCCACTGCAGAACTCTGCATATTATACTCTGTATACAAACTTCGGCCTACAGAAATTTTATTTACTGTTCAAAATACCTCAGGCATTAAAAATAAATATAAATTTTGAAGGAAGATTATACATCAAACGGATTATTAATGAAATTCAACAACATTTGGTGGCCTAACACAGATGTATAAAACTGTACATTGAAAAATCGAAAGAGTAGAATAATTTAATCACCTGGACAAGCATTAAATAGAGTGAAAGGTAAATATTTCGTAAACGATACTGTACAACTAGAGTAAATATGTTTCTGCTCATAAATAAAACAGATTTAAAGGTGATTTTTAACCTTATCAACTTTATTTTAAATTTCTTTGAAATATTTAATAAGAGAAAAGTTATTTCAGCATTGACTTTATGCATACAATATTCCAATTTTGGGGTAAATACATTGAAGGCATACGGGAAAAGTAATTTCTTTGCAGTCTGATACTGTGTGTTTAGGTGTAGGATTTCAGTAAGCGGGAAATATCAAGGAGAAAAAAATTCTCTAGGGCGATGATCTACACTAAATTTTATATAACCGCAGACAAGGTTCACTCTTAAAAATATAAGGTCGTAAAATAACACGCCGAAAGAATGTAACATTTTGATATACTTCTCAGCATCTCTTGTGACCTAAATCCACCATTTCTTGCATACGATTTTTTCCCTTCGCTTTAAAGGCTTTCTATTATATTAGGAGAATTTTCGTTAAGATAATTGTTTTCCGTCGCCCACTCTGGACAGAATTATTTTTACGATCTACATATGTGCTTATTATTTCTGTGTCCCAAAGTTCTAGCTGCCAAAAGTAATTCTTTCATTTCAGGATGAGTAATAAAATTGTGGTCAATTTAAGCAGTTTATGAAAATTTTCGTTAATAGGCGTTTCAAATTAGGCATGTATAATTATATATATATAAATATATGTATACCATCCTATTTTGCTACAACACTAAAAATAATTAATTGTACTTCAGGTTTGTTTCAATGCTGCTTAAATTTACCATAGACAAATGGATGATTGCGTAATAAATAATTTCTTTAGTCAATGAAAGGGCAGTTTTCAAAATAATAAAATTGTACTAAATTTTTTCATTTCAACTAAGTTTTAACGGTTATGTAATAGTATGTTTATATATATAATATATACATATACATATTATTATATAGTGAGTAGATTCTTCCTTTGGAAACTAATCGATTGTGTAATATGTTTCTGTAAAGAATGCAGACCGCAAATTAAATCTATTAAATGTTCAAAACATTTGATAAGATTGCGAATTTTTCAAATTTTGATGAAGAACTCTGGAGAAGGGCTAAAATTTATGTGAGTAATATTGTGATTATTTTTGTTTAACGTCACCTGGTTGTATACACAAACAAAGGGCAAACACGAGTTTCATGTTTGTACATACAGACAGCACTTGATCTACACGATTACCATTTTGCATTCAGGCTTAGTAGTAGCAAATTGGGCGCCAACCAATGAAATTCCGCTTCTTCGCTCCATCAGTGTGAAATCATAGCAACAACAGCTGCTGAGGTCCCGTGTTAACTATAACAAACAAGGAGGATTTGCACTTGTGTAATTACATCATAAAATGTTCAATGGGATTTGTTCATAAAAAACAGGTCCAGCTTTATCGATTCCTGATTTGTGTGGGTTATTTTAAAACCAGTGCGTAATCGTCAATTCATATTTTTTATTTTTTTTTTGTAAGTTACATAATATAATAATTCTTGCTTTTATTATAAATGGGTTTAACTCTAAGATATTTTACTGAAATTATTAGATACATGATAACAAGGCCCCTGAAAACAAAATTTCATAAGTTAAACAAAGAAATGAATATAATGCACTGAAATGGATGAAAGGAAACTATGTCCTGAAAGGAAAACTAGTGAAACACCGAAATACACTTAGTATTATTGCTAGGAACACTTACATTCACTGGATGCTGGAATATATCATTGGATCACTAAGGATAGTTGTCGCTTTCTCTTTCTTTCTTAAAATATGGCTTATTTTTAGATGACTAGGTTATTTGTAGCCGTGTAAAAATTTTCCTGTTAATCTGTGTGCGTAAAAGTGTTGCTCATCCTGACTTGAAGTAATTTGTTGTGTTCACGTGTCTCGCATTAATATTCATTCATCATGAATGGTTTCACTGCAATTGTATTTCATTACTTATAAAAACGTTATCTTTAGGCATGCAGTTTTTCTCAAAACTTTTTTCCTTTATGCACAGAATTTCACACTTTAGTCTCATGTGAGCTTGTAAGGATTGTGAACATTTCGAGTTATTATGAATAAACGTTGTTTGGACAAATCTCTTCATTGCCCCAGGAAGTTATTGATTTGCAGCAGCATATCTGAGCATGGTAATATCGGTGTGTTTATATCATTCTGAAATACACGCCGACTTTACAGTTCTAGTTTCTTATGTACTAATAAGTGCAGATAATCATAATTTTAAAATCAATACCACATTATGACTGAACGTTTTAGGGGCTAAAAATATTTTTAATTAACGACGAATTTTCATGGATTACTTGTCACAATCAGAAATAATGAAATTATTTATATTAGTACTGTGTACATGAATCTCGTGAAAACTAAACAAAGAGTAAAAAGTCAAATATACTAATTCAGCTGTATGAAGATATTATAATATGCGGGACTGTTTAAAAAAAACGTAACAATATCCAAGCCAGTATAAAAAGATTTATTAACTAAAAGTGTCAATATGATAACAAAAATTAAAAATGTATAACCATGCGACTACAACGAATTAAAATATTATACAAATTTTTATTGTATATACGAAATTACAATTTTCAGGTGCGTGCTCAAATTTGCATTTACTCAATCTTATGAACATGAATTTTATGATTTAATTTCAGCCGTGCCACAAATGCTCATAACATGAAGATTTTTAAAGCGACTTTTATTTGTAACATTAATATTCATGGAATTTTTTCACGTGGACAAGAAAATTCAACAACGCCTTTGTATTACGGTTAACGCTGAAGGTGTGGAATGTCGTTTAGTTGACAGTAACACAGAGTTACTGGGTTTGCTGCACTGGCTCAGTTTTAGATACGCTATCACCGGCGTGCCTATAAACCCTACACCCTAAACCCTGACAACTTATGAATTCGTAGGAACGAATTTTTATACTCAACTTTGGTGACATGCTTTAATATCAAAATAATTTTATAAATTTTAATTTGATAGAAAAAAATAAATAACCAGTTTTTAACGGTGTGTAGTATGTGCCGGAGTACCAATATATTTTAATTTTGACGTTAATTATAGCACTTCATCCTTCTATTCATAGTTCCGGCCCAAAACTCTGTGTATAATGTAGCATTTATTGTAAATATTTATATTTCGAAATATAGTATGCAATCAGAATTAAAATATTAATTTTTGAAATATTTTTGGCACCATTTTATCCTGATTACGCCCATTTTAGGCTATTTAAATATTATAGATTTTCAAAGAGTAAATTCTGTCAATAGTGGTTTAAATCAACGCGCATCAGCAAAATAATTTACCTTTATATAATGAAAAGCTATATTCCCTTCAATTAGATTTTTCTGGTTTTACTATTACATACAGCACAACATTTCAACTACTTATTAGAGTATCTTCAAATGCAAAAAAGACAAAATAATATTGGCACTTATTTGGGATACTTTATTACTATTCTATAGCCACTTATTTCTACCGTACAGGATATTTTTCAGGAAGTCTTAATATAACACGATACCCTATAGTAAAGAGAATACTACCAATCCAAAATAAGAAGTCACAACATTCTATTAACGGATAACTTTTGCAAATTTTGAATATGTAACATTCTCTCAAAACTGCATATTTATTATTAATACATAAAAAAAGCTATCTTGGAGCACTTTTTTCCACAAATAGATAAATACGGAATGAGATGGATTTAAACATTTCATATTAATCCAGTTTCACATTACGCGATTTCACATGAAATTTTTCGTTTATTCTGGCTGATAATATTTCTCAAATGTGGCTTACTGAGCCGAAATAAATAATATAAACAAAAACATCGATACAAGTAAAAAAATGTTTATAATAAAAATGGATGTGATAAATAATTAATTTTTTACAATCGATGTTTCAGTTTCTTTGTCAGAAGTACCTTAGTAAAGTGTCTCGAAACTTTGTGTAGTTTCCAACCTTTTACACTTAATATTTTAATTTCAAAATAAAATGTAATCACATCATTTTGCGGTAGTAAATGACTGTAACAATTTTTGCTATAAAAAACCTTTTAGTATGAAGAGGATCAATATTTTTCTCCCATCTGTATTTAAAATAATGAGTTATTCACAGTAACTACGATCTTTAATGTCTTATAACATAATTAATTTGTTTCTATTTATGTTTCTGAATAAGTTAAATATCCGAAAATCAAATTAAATTCAAGAAAGCAAACAAACGGAAACAAACGTTTTACATATTCACAGATTTTCACATGCCCGTTATCATAGCTATTGCTTCCGTTGTCCATGAGGTACCAAAAAAGAAAATTTTGCGATCAATTATTTTTATAAATCGTTGGGTGATACAATTTCTTTTAAAAAATCATTTTTTTTGACATCAAAAAGGTATTCACTTCGTAATATGTAAGAGATTTCTTAACGTTAACTAGTGCAAATTTTGAGCAAAACTGACGTTTTAATATTTTATAAATAATTATTATTCATTAGCTCGTGTACCACAGGCCAGTACCTTTACACTTTCCATACAAAATTGGAAATTGAAAAAATTTTGAAAACTCTCTTTTTGGACGACAACGAACGGTCGCGGTATTTACGATAACGTATGTTCACGAAATTTGTTTTGTCTACGAGTAAAATGTCACTTGATTTTCCCGCCACGTATACAAAACGACTATAGGAAGTCATGAAGTATGTGAAATTTATTAAGGTAATGAAATTTGTTATGTCCCAATACATAAATATTTACAAATGTGTAAAATTTAAACTTACAAATTTATAAAATATTATAATTTAAAATTTTAATGTCATACATTTTAGAAGACACAAAGAAATCCTTTAGATAAATAATGTTAGGCAGATGCTATGAAATGTATGAGTAATAATTCGATTTAACATTTATTAGTGAGAAATTTCATAACGAAAAAGTTGGACTAATCTTTCCCTATACTTAAATGTTTATAAATGGCTGTCGTAAAGTTTGACAAAATTGCGCTTGGGTATAACCCCTTACACACTGTTTCAATTATGTGGGCGTAGCCAGGTCAATAATTGTACAGACGAAATACTTTTAAATAAATTAAAATACTTATTCTAAACTATTGATAAGTTTGTTCCAAAGACAAAAATTAAGTTACTTTTTTCACAAAAAAATTTGTCTTCCACGTACTAGGTTACCATATTAAACGCCAGCACAGGAAATTTACCACAATGAATTATTGTTGGTTGCTGTATTTACAAAAATACCCAACACCGGAATTTAGCCAGCCCCTTTTAATACCAATTTTTAAAATATATGATTTTATGGGCGTATTCCTTAATATGCTCATACTTGCCTGAGTTCTTGTAGTAAGTATTTGTTATTCTGAATTTACAATTTTTTTACTGTCTAGTTTCGTACCAAAATTTCCTTACCTCCACACTGTCCCATTAATTATAATCACTCACCTGTGTCTGTCACTCCGAGCATTCGAGGGTATATGGGACACGCCGCGAAGGTCCTGCGCCATCAAACACCGTCATACAATACACCAGCATCACAAGTTATGTACACTAACAGTACCCATCTTTAATAAAATATTAATAATAAATCACAGAAATGGGGTACACGCATTAAGAACTTTATAATGTGAAAATTAAGCCTTAGCTACCATCCCTGGAACAGTACAAATAAAAGCTGAAATATTTTCAAATAGGTGACCAGTTTTCCAAAATGGTGGACATTAGTTACCATGCAACTGAAAGTAGTATCGCTAAATATTATGCTGTTGTTATGCTGAATACAAAAGTTAATGGTATTCCATGTCCACTGAGGTGAAACCACACAAGTCCTTGTCTTATGAAAGAAACCCATTTTTGTAAAGCATATGTTACAATTTAACCTTTTTTTACGAACATTAGCCGTTTAAAGGTATAATCTGTAGTCTATAATTGAGAAAATTTGAAAACACTATTAGGGTCTTATTTTCTTGCTGATTTGGTATACCTTGCCCACACATTAATTTGGATGGACCCTATAACTTTATTGATGCGTTGATTAAGGTGGATCTTATAAATCTTTGAAAACATTCGCTGGAATATAGCAAGGCGTTGCGTAATACACCGTCTTCAACTTAGCCACGTGTTCTGGCCGTCTCCCCTCTAAGTAAAATGCTGTGGCCTGAAATTGAATAGTAATAGTGTATACAGTTACAACACGTGAGTAAACATCCTGCAAGACGTACATACGGGTCAATGGTGCGAAGGATAGAGGAGGATGGTACGACCCGTTTGGGTAAATAACAAAACTGTGAAGTATAAGGCCTTTGCCTTAACTTCTTAGGGTATTTAATTAATATGCAATTTACATAGCATATGGAATAACGAAATGCTGGTTTAGGTTTTAAAATTTATAACTTTTATTCGACATTAGACTGAACATCCAAGGTATTTTCGACGAATATTGCCAAATAATTAATTATTTTTGAGGCAGTTTTTTAACCCGCCTGGGAGATATGCATGGTTGTGTATGCACAAAAAACCTTTTAGTGAATAGATAATGCCATATAAAATTATTATATTCTTATGGAAATATTCTAATAGAGTATCACTTAAGGACTGACAAGCTTNATTCTAATAGAGTATCACTTAAGGACTGACAAGCTTCTGTAATACAGTTTTTCGACGTTAATTAAAATCTCGTAATACAGATTTTTCAAAGTTGTCTAATAGGATGAAATTAATTTTCAATATGTCTAAAATATCATTAATTGTTAGTAATAATCGAAGGTAATTACACTTTAATTATTAATGTAATATGAAAATTTCAATACCAACAATACGCGTGTTTCATAAAGTACTGTTAAGTTGACGTGATCCTCAATTCGCAGCCCACAGTACGTGAAGTAACCATAAAATGTTACTTTATTCTTGATTTTAGCTCTGCGTTGTCCAGTGAAACTTATGCAGTTTTTTGAAGAAATCGTTGACTTAAAAGATGCAAAATGCTAAACCTGTGTCTAAGAACAAAGAAAAAAAATTGCATGCTCTTAAATAAATATTAAAATAAATTGTCTAAATTCGTGTTAAATTTTTTTAAATATTCTGTCTCGAAATAAATACTATTTACTGCTTTAATATAACACCTAGATTCATTATTATTGTTCACTTCTTTCTAAAGCCCTTGATAGTGAATGAAACGTTATGAAAAATTGCTAAGTTTATACTTCCATTCTGGTTCGGGTAAATACATCCTCGAGAATCAACAGGACTGAAGTTTTGATAAATCTAGCCCTAAATATGTAATTTTTTTTAAAATAAACCTCTAAATTCTTGTAAAATGTCACTTATATTTAAAACATACAGATTAGTATTTATAACATTAATATTATTTTATAAATTATGCATGTATTTAATATAATTTCGAATTAAAATATAAAACAATAAAAATACTAAAATTAATAATCCCTTTTTAATGGTTTTTGTCATCGTTAAAAATATATCTATATTTTACGAAAACTCGCTGTAAATACGTAAGTTATGAATTTCATGGCTAAACAATAAATTTCTAAGCACTTATCCGGAAATGTTATGTTATTTTATTAATTTGTATTACATTAAACATGCCTATTATTCGTTGGCTGTCGATATAAAATTAATATTTGCAGTTTTAATAGAAAATTAATAATTACAGTCTAAAACACACATGCCAAAACCTTTTCACGCATATGTCCTGGAAAAATTATTTAGGCGGAAGTATTTATCTTCTACAAGATGACTTTTTCTGCTCACGACGTTTTATTTAGAAGTACCTGTCCGAGGCCTTGATTCAAAACGGTCTGGGATTCAAAACGACACTCTATGTGCTTGCCGACCACAAGATAGTGAAAAAATAAATAAAGTTGCAACTAGAAATTAGATGAAGCAACGTTAAGTTCGCATGATGCTTTTCATTCAGTCTCTGCCGCCACTAAAAAGTCCGTGGAGATGGATGGAATTCCTTCGGCAAGGGACCTCCCTGTTTCCAAACTAGCGTAAGTGGCCTGTGCACCCCCTCCCCTTCATCCTAAGGCCTACACACACACAAAAAAAAAGCTCTGTCGGGGCCCATTAACGACCATCCCCTTGGGACTGACGAATACCGGGTTTCAGTTATTTAGGAGTTCTGCACTCCTGCGACCCCTCTTCAGTCGTTCATCTGCCTGGCAGAACGTCTTCAGCGAAAATTCAATTACGGAATCTTTGACGTACTTTGCCTCGCCCCTTTTTCCCCTCCTCAGAGTCACCCGGCTGGATCTGCTTGCCAACTCTCGGGACTTATTTCAAACTCCGGTTCCAAGTCCGCAGTTTGTCCAGGGTCTCGTGAATCCCTCGCGGCATCTCTCTAACGGTCCTCGCCAGGGAAAACTTAGTTTCTTTCTTTTTCCAAACGTATATACATTTTCTGCTCTTTGTTGCAACAATATCACTCGTCGCACAGGAAGATTCTTTTGACTGTCCTTCGCCAAAATGTAAACAAGTTATACGTTTCTTTTCTTTTTGTTTTACGAAAATTTGAATTATACCTACTTTTATTTTTACTGGTCGGCGGGTTTTCTCGGTGTTATGCCGTGCCTAGTTACTAGGCTATAATGTTCGGATGTTCACTTTTTTGTTTTAGTGTGTGTAGGTTTATTATGAATGTGCAAGAAAACACATGCTGCATCTTGTACATTTATCTGATTTTATTGTATCCCATATCAGCACTTTCTTAAGAAATGCATCATTAAGTAAAAAGATTCTGTAAATTCTGAAGAAGAAAGAGAAAAATGTCTTTCACATGTTGTGTTCAAAATGTACACCACAATCTACAAAACAAACTTCCCGTCTGTCATATAAAAATTGCTGCATATGTTGTCATATTTTAGCAGAAATTTCAGAACAGGCAGGTGTAGTACGTGGTTTTATATTTTCTTATGTAGTCGATGTCCTTGTGGACAGTGTCTTTGAGCGTTCCCAGCAGAATAATATCTAAATGGGTCAAGTCTGGCGAATGGACAAGGCAACGTACATTAGGACTTCTAGTATGATAAATTTTTAAAGATTCATTATAACTTATTGTTTGTTTACATTCAATTCAGCTGCTACAGGCCATTAGTAAGCCTATTTCTGTGAATCGTTAATAACAACTTTTAATATGTATAAATTCTTATTGACGCACATTATTATGTGTTTAAACGGCTGATACAGATTTATTTCGCACAAGCAGCTATTATAATTCTGGAAATGAATAACTCTATATTTACTTAACAACTGCTATAAAGGAAAATAACGCGTAAATTCCCTTTCCTATCTAATATTGAAATAATTTTTTTCCTGCGTGATCTGTTAATATTTTAGAAGCGTTTCTTCCTCAAGTGATCAAAAATATAAACGGAAATATTTTCGATTGAATAAAATGTAACCATGAGAAAACTACATTAAAAAATATAAGCGATTGTTAACCATAATTCAACTATAAAAAACGTCACCGTTTTATTTTACGTTTTGAACATCTTCTAATTTTCTAACTTTCGTTGGATTTTGTAACTAATAGTAGATTTCACAGATTTATAAAAAAATTGGGTCTATAATTCAACCCAGTTCCTATAAAACAGTTTGCTGAGAGACTAGAAATGAATCAAAGTTCTATCCGAGACCTAGTTAATAACGTGTCACTTGTCATTACACGTACATGCTCTATAATAAAGGTGGCAGCGATTCGCACTCTAATCGCAGCAGGAATACAAATTTATCTAAATAAGATAATGCGTTAAGTATTCCGATGGGTAGTTCAGAAAGAGCGATAATAGTTGATGACGGTGGCAAAGGGAAGTGAAATGGCCATAGCACACAGAGAATAACTTTGCAATTTTTCTAAGAAGAAGGGGAGAACTAGTGCACATTTCCGGTTACGTTTGAGCTATATCCGTATTATTAAAAAATTAAACGCCCTTGAAAACAAAATTGTACAGTAATAGTATATATGTACACATAGGTACAAATTTATTATTCCCATTGAGTTGCAAACATTCCTGGCCATGAACAGTGAAATTGTATAAAGTGTAATAAACAAGAAAATTCATCTTATTCAACTATAGTTAAATCTTCCTTATTAATGTAAATCCTTTCAAAATGGACAATTTTCATACAGATCGTCTGCAATTCTATGTTTCAATTTCTGAACAAAATTTTTACGAGAAGTTTAATATAATAGCATTTATGTCCTTATTATATTTTTTTTATTAAAACAGTACTTATTTACCTACACCGGTGAGAATATCTCTGTTGCAATTCTCAAATACATGGACATGGTAAAATATAATTTTAATAATAATTTCTAAACCTTCCTCACATAACGTAAATTTGTATTCTGCAGAACTCCGATGAAAGGAAAACTGCTAGTAAAAAAATTTTTTCCTTGAAAACAAAAATTACTACCATTCTGCAGGCATCCATTGCTATTATTTCGGTTATATTATCACGGTATTTCTTGTATGATCTGCTTTTTTTGTTATTGGGTCTCCGGTAATTGTCTCCGCCCTATTTCTCTCTCCAGGAAATTTCTAGATGAGCGTCTGAGGGAGGCGCCCCAAACGTGACACGTAAGTGAATTGAGATCGTTAACTGCTTCCTGAAGTTCTTCATAGGCCATGGTGTGAGTAAAAACGCTAAAATTTAAACATTGTGCTCGACATTTTTTAATTCGCATTCCTCGTGGAAATGAATTTTGCCTTCGTTTTAACATGAATAAATTTTTTCATGTCACTTTCATTTCGTAAATAAAGAAATAAAAATGTATGCCAATACCAGCCAGTAAATTATGCTTAAAATATTTATTCAATATCTTGTTCTCGCTTTGTTACATTTAGAAACAAAATATAAAAAAAAATTATTTACTTACTTTGTGAGCCTTGTTTTACGAGAACTTGATAAACCTTTCGGTTGTCATAAGCTTTATATCTTTGCCTTCCTCCCTGTAGTTGAGAGGAAGAAATTTATATACACTGATTGTTCTCAAGTTTCAGAAAAAAAAAATATGAAACATTTTATTCGAAATACAGACAATTAGATATCAGGGAAAAAATCTANTCTCAAGTTTCAGAAAAAAAAAATATGAAACATTTTATTCGAAATACAGACAATTAGATATCAGGGAAAAAATCTAACTCAGAAATAATTGTACCAACATGCAATAAAGTTACATCTAGCAATAGGCTAACATTATTGCAATATTCTAGAAAAAATAATGTTTTCTTGACAGACTGTGACCTCGTTGCATGTCGCTTAACTTGATGAGCGCCTGGTAAAAATTGGAAACATTTAAGTGCGACAACTTTAATTTTTCTTCTTGCCCTACACTTAATGTATTTTTGTGAATATTACTTACAATAACTGTTTCCAACTTCTACTGATTATAATTCCATGCACTTACTTTGTTACAATTTCCTTATAGTAAGAATGTTTGTTCATCATTAATATTATATAATCTATCACANTCCATGCACTTACTTTGTTACAATTTCCTTATAGTAAGAATGTTTGTTCATCATTAATATTATATAATCTATCACATATTCGCATCGGTTTTAGATTGTCGCATTGTTGAAGAATGTTTTTCAATCTACACACCTAATATTTTTCTGACATTTTTGAAAATATGAACAGTTACTTCACTGCTCTTTCCCTACACCTGAATTATTACAAACACAAGTGTTAAATAAATGCTGTTTCTATTTGTTTCGTGCTTGACAGAGAGGGTTAATAAAAGGATAAACCCACTTTTAGGCGACAAAAGTCATGGGATAGCAATATGCAAATAAACGCATGGCAGTAGTATCGCGCACAAAATGTAAAAATGAGTAGTGCATTGGTTGGGCTTTCATTCGTTGTCAAGTGATTCATGTGAATAGGTTTCTGACGTGATTATGGCCACACGACGGAAATTAACAGACTTTGAACGCGGAATGGTAGTTGGAGCTTGACGCATGGGACATTCCATTTCGGAAATGGTTAGGGAATTCAACATTCCGAGATACACAGTGTCAAGAGTGTGCCTAGAATACCTAATTTCAGGCATAACCTCCCATCATGGACAACGCAGTGGCTGACCACCTGCACTTAATTACCGACACCAATGATGTGTGCGCAGAATAGTCAGTGTTAACAGACAAGCAACACTGCGTGAAATAATCGCAGGAATGAATGTGGGATGTACGATGAACGTGTCCATTAGGACATTGCGGCAATCTTTGGCTGTACTGGTCTATGCCAGCAGAAGACTAACTCGAGTGCCTTTACTAACAGCACGACATCACCTGCAGTGCCTCTCCTGGGCTTGTGACCATATTGGTTGGACCGTAGAAATCTGGAAAACCGTGGCTTGGTCAGATGAGTCCCAATTTAAGTTGGTAAGAGCTGATGGTAGGGTTCGAGTGTGGCGCAGACCCCACGAATCCATGGACCCAAGTTGTCAACAAGGAAATGTGCAAGCTGGTGGTGGCTCCATAATGGTGTGGGATGTTTTTACATAAAATGGACTGGGTCCTCTGGTCCAACTGAACCGATCATCGACTGGAAAGGATAATGTTCAGCTACTTGGAGACCACTCGCAGCCATTCATGGACTTGATGTACCCAAACAAAGATGGAATATTTATGGATAACAATGCGCCATGTCATGGGGCCACAACGGTTCGCGATTTGTTTAAAGAATATTCTTGACAATTCTAGCGAATGATTTGGCCACCAAGATCGCCCGACATGAACACCATTGAACATTTATGGGGCATAATCGAGAAGTCAGTTCGTGTACAAACTTCTGCACCGGCAACACTTTCGCAATTATGGACGTCTATAGAGGTAGCATGGCTCAATGTTTCTGCCGGGGACTTCCAACGACTTGTTGAGTCCATGCCACGTCGAGTTGCTGCACTTTACTGGGCAAACGGATGTCCGACACGATATTAGGAGGTATCCCATGAGTTTTGTTGCCTCAGTGAACATATATGCAGTTAAAACATAAGTGAACATTTGCAACTTTTTGTTTCAGCGGCCACAAAGATTTTTACATTAAATATGATATCGAAATTATTCATTACGTTACTGATATATAGATTTAAGTTAAGACATAAGAGATTTTAATTATTTACTTATAATAGTAATAATAATGTTTGTCAATTTAAATAGTTTTGTATTCAACAATTATGCTTTTACTACCACAAAATGTAATTGCAAAGATTAGTTGTTTACAAAATTTCTCGTAACGAAACAAACCTTTTAAATCGTGTTTGGTTTACGATTTACAACGAAGGCTTTATATCTCTGTCCTTACGTGTTAAGACAGAGATATTACCGTCGAAAATACAAAAAATATCTTCAGGAAATAATGCAGTTCCTTACTCCATTTTTTAATTTGTTCATTCTCCAAAATAATATCTTTACATGTTTAGTTTTTTGAAACTTTGAAAAAGAGAAACCGGCGTCTTCTAAGGTTCGCCATCCTTCCTATTATTTTTCCAATTTCATTATTTTTGTACAACAGACGTGACCTTCGAGAGAATCAAACGAAAGAAATTTATGTCACAAAATGTGATGTAAGAACATTTCGTAATTGCTCTAAAATAAACATTAATTTCTTTCTTACGCTGTCAAATTTTTTCTAGTAATGTTCTTAAATTATAACGGGAATTATTAGCCCATGGGAAATGTATCATACATCAAACACTATGAAGAGATGCTTCTGTACACCGCTAGGAAACTCACTACGTATGCAACCGCTTCCTTCGCGAATGCAGGAAAACTACCACGGATGTATTGAAAATAAAAAACACTTCACTATTTGTACTTTCGCAGGACGCATATAAAATTATTTATTTAATTTGCGAAGAATTTCTTAGTCTTAGCATTATTCAATATATGCACAATACACTTATAAAATTACGTCGCTTTCAAATGTTAATTTAATCAATCTATATATTGTTGATACGATGATGCCACAGTTCACAAATAATAGCTAGCAGTGTATGATAACGTCTAAAGGAACTGGTCCAATACACGTCTCTGCCAGGTCATAGAGTGGGAGAGTGAAGAAATTTGGGTGGCTCTTAACATCGAGGTCTTGAGAGCCGATGAGGGTGAAGCGAGGTGGGTATGGAGCAGCGCCGGAATGCAAGGACAGGGGAAACGTGATTTTCTCGAGAAAACCCGCTCACCAGCCGCATCGTCTGACAAGATCGTCACATCCGAAAATCCAGTTGCGACTCCAGATCAGCTTGATGGGAGGCAAGTTGTCAACACACTACACCACCGGGGCCCCATACCATGCCATAGAGAGCTGAGGCATGCTTCAGGGTTGAAATTTTATGGGTCTCATATCCTTCATAATTTAATAGGCATCGAAGGGTTTTGTTTAAGACTTCTTTTGGTAACATATATACACATTTTTGCGAAAATACCTCTTAATACTTCTAGGAAATAATCTTACCTATAGAGGAAGAAACAATGTTTTATGAACTCAGTCCATGTATGGCCCGCAGAATGGATCATGTTTGTGTGGAGTGCCTTCGCATCGATTGTTTGGCGTAGTACATGGCACCACATACCCCGACACTATACATCAAAACATTAGAAACGGCACGAAAATCGATTACACATGTGTAAAAGCTTATTGACGGCACATTACAAACTTATAGGAAATGTTCAAAATGCCTTTCATCAGCACGGATACATGCGTCAACCCACCGTAGCATGGACTCCCCCGGATACGTTTATGTATTCCTGGAGACTTCCTTATCGTTTGAACAGTCCATTCTCTAAATAAACCCATGCCCGATTGATGCACACGCAGCATTCGTAGCTTCCAAACCAATGCTGCACCGAACAGCGCGCTACGTCCGATTAAATGGTTGGTCCGACACATTTGGTATGGGCCTGACGTCACAAAGCCGTTGTTATGGCATTACACACAAAAATGATCCAACTCACAGGCTTTAAAGTGTAAGTTATGTAATGGGAGCTATAGTAAGGAAACGAAGCGTTTTCAGACCTGTGTTAATATAATTATTTTTCTCCCTCTATACGAGGGGATTGTTTCCCCGGAGTATTAAAATGAATTCTATACAACAACCTATACACATTTCTGTATACGTATATAGACCGTTGACGCGGAAGTGTCGTTTCTTGCCAGTAAGTTTAATGATTTTTTGTCTAAAGTAGCCATTCCGGGCCTACGTAAAATATATCAGGGCACCCGTATCCAGCCGTGGCTACAAATCCCTGGCCATAGACATTTCAGCACGCCAGCGCATGAGCTCAGTCAGGTAACTGTTGTCATATGAGATTTAAGTTAGTAACCTCTTACAACTTGTAATTCACTGCAAAGCACTGAGAGTTGGTGTCTGGGAGATTGTAATTAGCAGAAAGTCATAATACATCTAGATTAAGTTTGAGGAGATCAGACAGGGGAATAAATAAAATGCGTCTCAGTGATTCTAGAGCAGCTCTCTCCATTTGTGCTTAAACTGAGAAATAAAACATGACTGTAGGAAATAAATTTGTTTACTCGGAATCTTCCAATACTTTTAATACGGCGATAACAATCAGGTTGGTTTTTGTCACTGTATAAATGCTGTTTAATCTGTGCAGTAATACAAACAAACTATGACTGATATTGGTAATGTATTTCACCGTAACTGTAACTGCAAAATCTACATCGGAGTGGCACGCTTTGAATCGTTATTCAGTGCGCATTTCTCTGTTAATATTTCCTAGAACAGTCGAAATTCATTCTTGCGGTAGTTTTCGCCATTTCGTATTCAAAACTACGTCGTGGTGAGTAGATATGCATCAAATGTTAGCTATCTATACGCCTACTCTGAGAGAAAATAATGGAAATATTCGTCTGTCTTTACTTCAGAATCTACGTCATAGAAGAAGAGTGAAGAGATTTAGGCGGCGCTTTACATCGATGTATTGAGAGCTATAGTACTTCCGAAAAGTTTTCTACTCGTTTAGTAACATTAAGGTTGCAATAATTTAGAAAGGAGTTCGTATTTTGATTATTTTGTAGGACGTCCTGTATTCATAATCAATAAATTGGTGTCGCAGATTGCTTATCTATAATTGACTGTATAAGTAATTATTATTCGCCTGGAATATGAGAAAATTTTTTTTTTCTTTTCATGTAACGTGAAATTCGGATTTCTTATTGTTTGTTTTAGCAATTTTTTTATATTTCTTTACTTGAAGTCTGGTGTTTTGGGTAGCATTTTATTAAGAAATGATCCCATCTATTGTTTTAATGAAATTCAATACGAGTTGGGCAGAGTATTTTTTTTAACACACTGGGTAAGACATATTAAATAACGACATATTGTACAGGTGANATACGAGTTGGGCAGAGTATTTTTTTTAACACACTGGGTAAGACATATTAAATAACGACATATTGTACAGGTGAAATTGGAATTTTTTACACACCACCATTTTTGTAGCCATTAATGTTGCCAGAATCCATATAATCTATGTTTAGTCTCCTGTTAAAAGGGCGAAAGAAGTACGCGCAATTTNGCCATTAATGTTGCCAGAATCCATATAATCTATGTTTAGTCTCCTGTTAAAAGGGCGAAAGAAGTACGCGCAATTTGGCAACCGGAATCGGTTAATACGTTCGTGTATTGTCCAAAACCAAATATATAATAATTTTGCCTTGCATTTTGGATAATTTATGCTTTGGCATCATTGTTGCCTAATGAAATTATNAACCAAATATATAATAATTTTGCCTTGCATTTTGGATAATTTATGCTTTGGCATCATTGTTGCCTAATGAAATTATAAAAACGAATACATTTACAAGATTAAAACCATAAATATTTTTAATTTAGCTCTGGTAGTAACATTAAAATTAAGTTTAATTAATGTAATTCAAAACTTAACTCATCCTAACAAGAGTAACAGAACTGGCATAGCGAAATAAACTGCACGTTGCTATNCAAAACTTAACTCATCCTAACAAGAGTAACAGAACTGGCATAGCGAAATAAACTGCACGTTGCTATAATTTTTTCTCAAAACGGATCCCTGGTAGGCTACTGTTTCTCTAGACTGCCTCCTGCAGTACACATAACCGACATGTAAATTAGGTGCAGATTTAGTGATTTCANGGCTACTGTTTCTCTAGACTGCCTCCTGCAGTACACATAACCGACATGTAAATTAGGTGCAGATTTAGTGATTTCAAGATATATAATCTGTGTTTTAGCCTCGGTTCTTATAATTAAAATTATACGGAAATATATAAATTTTTCTAATTTACATGTACTTTCCGATGACGGTGTTTGCGACGGGTAGAATATCGACAGTGAATTTATGCTGTGCTAGCTTTCTGTTAGCCGTTTCGCCCGCGTGTACTGCACGAAAGAGCTCGTAAGTTCTTCTACTAAATAACGGTTTTGTAGACCACATTTGTGGATCTTCCCTCAGGTGCTAGGATTATCAAGTTGTTAGGCGAGAGCTAACTCTGGAGCAGACAATGTAATACTACACTTGTGAGAAATAATATTCCCATAAATCACTCCCGGATAACATAAACGACTTTTCCTCGACCTCACTTATACTCATAGCGAAACAGAACCTGAAGGGGGATTGCATTCTCTAAAATTATAAAAAGTACTCGCATGGAATGAGTGCTGTGAGCGGTATGAAAACTGATTCACCCGATCACATTCAGTGAATATTGTGGCCTCGATTAATTNTGGAATGAGTGCTGTGAGCGGTATGAAAACTGATTCACCCGATCACATTCAGTGAATATTGTGGCCTCGATTAATAATTTTTTTTAATCCTTCCATTAGAGCCTCATGCAGATACAGATTACTAGCAGATTAAGGTTTATTAGTAACTTGAATGGATCCCTNAATCCTTCCATTAGAGCCTCATGCAGATACAGATTACTAGCAGATTAAGGTTTATTAGTAACTTGAATGGATCCCTTACATTGACAAAAAGCTGGTGTGGTGATATGGCTGGAGGGTAGATGCTCTCAGTGAGTTCCGTAGAGTAATGGACAACGTAACCTTTTTTACAGCTGTTCCAACAGATTTGTTCTTCATTTCTACACCTTCGAAAAACTTAAGCAAACTATGAAAACGGTTTATTTTATTATTATATTGATAACGTTGCTCAGTCCTCGTAACATATTTTTCCATAGCAAGTATTTGCAAAACTTTAATTCTACTGGAATTTATTAAAGTTGCTTTTAATATTATTGTAGTAAATAACATTTTCAATGTGTGGGTAACNCTTTAATTCTACTGGAATTTATTAAAGTTGCTTTTAATATTATTGTAGTAAATAACATTTTCAATGTGTGGGTAATAAATTTTCACAAACCGTCTCCCCAGTGATATAATACACGACTTTGGCCGTTTTCCAAGTGATTCTGTTTGTATGAAATTTTTGAATGCTGCAACACAACGATGGGTAATGTGCAGATGGAACGGGCACTTTAAACGAATTCACTACTAATCGAAAATTACGTATGGAATTATGAACAGCCGTAAAAAATGTGATTTAAACACGAATGCAGAACTTCATAAGGAAAATGTAATTCCGCGACGTATTTCCCTGACCACGCAGTCGGCGAAAATAAGCTATTTAATAATAGGTCCTGCTGAGTTCTGGCATTTTTTTTCTGCGACAGTAATGGAAAATGAAACTTCTTTTCTAAGTAAGAGAGAGGTTTTATTTCCATTCATTCATTTTCATTTAATAAGTTTTTATTACAATTTTTGGTTTGAAACGATGTGAAAGGAACACAAATGATTTTAGAACTAAAGAAATATCTATTTGGAAGAAACACATTGCGCAAACTATTACACTCGGCTTGAGTCTTAGTGCGAAGACAGTGCACATTCTTTACGAACCAGACGTCACGCGTGAAGACGGCGTAAATCTTCTTTTATTTCCATAAAGAATGCCCAGCTTTAAAAACATGGACGCATTCGTGTAAACCAAGAATTTGAACAATGATTTAAACTAGTTGGTGGCCTAAAAACAATTTTAAATGTAAATATTTTCCATAATAGAAAAAATACTTCTTGTTTGATGTCATGTTTGGGAACATTGGCACTTGTCCAGTTACGTACAAGATGAGACGATGACCATTTGAAACACACGTGCAGCAATGTGACATCGCCTTTCACTAAAGTTAAATAATACATGGGAGATGTATCGTAGGTTGTCCATGGTAGTAGAAAAACAACTTCCACTTCTTGAATACAACTGTCTCGTTATTTACATATGTNAAATAATATATGGGAGATGTATCGTAGGTTGTCCATGGTAGTAGAAAAACAACTTCCACTTCTTGAATACAACTGTGTCGTTATTTACATATTTNGATGTATCGTAGGTTGTCCATGGTAGTAGAAAAACAACTTCCACTTCTTGAATACAACTGTCTCGTTATTTACATATGTATATAATGTCTTCTAAATTTTTACTAGAAAACATAATCATGGCAGAATAGCGAAAAAATTAAAATAAGTTACACGGGTTTAACATATATTTACTTGAAGATTGTGCACAAAACCAGCAAGTATCGCATTACATTAGTCAGGCAAGCAAAATAAAGAATCTGTGCACGTCCGTACATTAAACACAATACGCATAAAAGTATAAATGCTCCACGCACGAACATAACGCGCGGCAGACTGAGCTATGTCATTTAAATCCACGTCGAACCTAATGCAGCTGCGAACTTCCAAGCGAAATCCACCGGCCAATGCCCCACTCGCGCGCATGCATTACCGGCAGCTGTTGTCGAGATTAAGATGTATTTTTAGCATTCGGCTGGTGTGACTTCTCCCTCGGTGTGTTTTCCTTCGCCCCCGTCGCGACGAATTTTTGCTAGCGAAGCGACAGGGATAAAAGGACGCTAGATAAACTAGGGTTGGGAGGGAAAAAAAAGATGAAAAATATATCAGCAAAGGGGGAGGGGGTATAAAAACAGCGGCGTGGGAAAAAGCTCAGGAGGGCGAGGACGGAGAGCGTAAACCAAAAACAGAGCATTAGACGTGGAAAAAGACGGACAAGGAGCGTGGCCTCAGGCGTTTGTTGGTAATGGAGGGGGAGGGGGTGTTTCTCCTTGTTTGCGTCCCCCGAGGTCGCGAGGCGAGAGAACGCCAGCCCGCTAATCTGCTGACCTGGTGGATACAGCGGCAGGGACACCGCCCCCAACCCCCTCCTAGGCTCCGTCGCCTCATAACGTATGCGTCGCGATGAACGTACAAGCGTGCCTCCGAGTGCTGTAGGATCTACATATATATTTTTTTTTAATTCGCCGAGGTCGCAACACAGCGCAACTTTCGTTTTCGCAACAGCGCGACTGATGCCCTCTCCCTCGCACAGGCGACCAAATACTCGGGGGAGAAATTAAACAAACCCTCTTTCCCTCCGCGAGCAGGAAAAGGCAACCCCTTGGTCACTGCTGCCCTTGCCCGCGACACGGTACAACAAACACAACTGGGAAGAGCCTGGCGCGCCGTCCGCGGTAAGTAAGTTTGAATTACCGAGTGTATAAATATCCGTGCACAAACACAGGGCAGCTCGACCGTTTGTCACTGCTGCCCGTGCATTCATACGGATCCCTGCTTCGACTAATCTCATTCTATTCAAACACTGATGCTGTAGTAATATCTAACACAACGAAGGAAATGAGTGAATATGGGATACACTTATAATTGCAAATTAAACTCCCGCTGTTAAATTGCACGGGTAACAGTGTCCACCAAATTACATGAGATTTAAATCAACTCATATTTATGAACAACGTAACACGTATGCTAAACCTGGTTTATCTAAAATTAATTCAAATATTGTGCTATTGTACCATTGGTAAACAATACACCAAGTAAAATTTAAAGATTTATAATAAAAAAAATTTTTTTTCTATATGTCCTNAACCCTCTTTCCCTCCGCGAGCAGGAAAAGGCAACCCCTTGGTCACTGCTGCCCTTGCCCGCGACACGGTACAACGAACACAACTGGGAAGAGCCTGGCGCGCCGTCCGCGGTACGAAAGTTTGAATTACCGAGTGTATAAATATCCGTGCACAAACACAGGGCAGCTCGACCGTTTATCACTGCTGCCCGTGCATTCATACGGATCCCTGCTTCGACTAATCTCATTTTATTCAAACACTGATGCTGTAGTAATATCTAACACAACGAAGGAAATGAGTGAATATGGGATACACTTATAATTGCAAATTAAACTCCCGCTGTTAAATTGCACGGGTAACAGTGTCCACCAAATTACATGAGATTTAAATTAACTCATATTTATGAACAACGTAACACGTATGCTAAACCTGTTTTATCTAAAATTAATTCAAATATTGTACTTTTGTACCATTGGTAAACAATACACCAAGTAAAATTTAAAGATTTATAATAAAAAAAATTTTTTTTCTATATGTCCTNTTGTACCATTGGTAAACAATACACCAAGTAAAATTTAAAGATTTATAATAAAAAAAATTTTTTTTCTATATGTCCTGTATTTATAATCGATTTAATATCCAGACATTCCGTTCTCCATTTATGACAAATACTTCATGGATACCATTTTATAAACATTTGGTAAAGTAATTGATAAAAATTATTTATTAAAATGTACTTTCAATATGTGGTCCTGGATATCAAGCATTCTGCACCATTTTACTACATAATAATTACTTTCCATCAATTTCTCAGATCCTTTGTTTTAACATAAATGGGAATTTGTTGCGTTAATCTGGCTGTATCATTCGACTCTACGAAGCTATGAATAACCCTAGTCACATGGTCTGGGAAGGAGGGGGGTGGGGGGACATACCAGATTCATTATTTCAATGTTTTTCAAATTATTTATCTTATACCTAAATTCGGAAAATTTACCCACTTTCTTTAAATTCTTGTACAGATTGCATACAGCATGCATCATAGTGCTCGTGATCCGCCATTCTAACGTGAAACACCGTACATAGTATTTTGATATAAATACTTTGTAATTCCTTTTGTAGTTCATACACCTTGAGTGTATGTTACAAAATTTGTCAGCTTACTCTTAATCTTTGGGTAAATTCACTATTACCAAAAAAGTGAAATATTCATAATTTTCAAGAGAAAAAATTANGCTTACTCTTAATCTTTGGGTAAATTCACTATTACCAAAAAAGTGAAATATTCATAATTTTCAAGAGAAAAAATTTATAGGTTTTCATTCTTAAAATGTATGGGATGCTGTACTGCTCCTCTGGTTCCTTGCCAGATGACAATTAAATACCAACTACATTTAACACTCAAAAACCTACGCGATGCAAAAACTCTCTGAATTATGCAATTTTTGACTTCGTATATGAAAACAATCGACAGTACGTCACAAACACACGCAATATAAACAATCGTCGCACAGATTGGCACTAGGCTCGCAAAAAAAATTAATTATGTACGTATACAACACTCGTCATGAAACTTGTTGTCTTCGAAGGAATAGACATAATTAATTCCGTCTGCAGTCTTCATGAAGTATCTTCACGTGGTAGGTAGACTCCAAGCATACCGTTCCCTCTAAGCACTTAAATTTAACCAAGCATAACACAAACGTGCCACAGACGTATCGCTCGTGCCAAAACCACACAAGTCGCACTGAAAACGTACAGCTTGTGCCGTGAACATACCACTTAATCAATAAAACAAATGCAAAATAAATGTATCATCGCCTTTTTAACTCTTCGTACTTACAAACTTGCTTCTCGCGTGCATGCTTACTTTATGGAAACAAAAACAACCTTTGTATTTGACTGCCTGAGCATAAGCATTTAGTAAGATAACGAAGGCGGTTTTAAAAAGTGGATATTCAGACCAAACAATAAAATAAACATATAAATGGTGAGCCTATTGTCCCGTATATGTAAGCACGTATTTTTATGCGATTCTCGAAGACTTGCGTAGAAAAAGAAAGTGCTATTTATAAATGCCTAATAAGGAGGAATTTTGCGCAAGATATGACAGTAAACAGTAGAATAGTTTCTGAGATACAATGCCAAACTGTTAAAATAATGTTTGTTGTGGAAACATTTTCCAAAATGGAGGATGAATGAAACTCTTATGTGGTGAACTCAGTGTTCACATGTTAGTCGGAATACCAAGATTGAATTAAGTCAATTAATTTGTACAATATACATTAAAGAGCCAAAAAAAAACGGTACACATTCCTAATATCTTGTAGGGCCCCCAGGAGCACGCAGAAGTGCTACAAGATGACGTGATATGGACTCGACTAATGTCTGCAGGTATGAAGGAGGCAATTCAAACCATGAATCATGCAGCGCAATCCACAAATCCATAGGAGTGCGAGGCGGTAGAGATCTCTTCTGAACAGCACGTTGCAAGGGATCCCAGATACGCTCAATAATGTTCATGTCTGGTGATTTGGGTGGCCAATGGAAGTGTCTAAAGTAAGAAGAGTGTTCGTGGAGCCACTCGGTAGCAACTTTCGACGTGTGGATGCCACATTGTCCTACTGTAATTGTCCACGTCCGTCGGAATGCACAATGGACATGAATGGATGCAGGTGATCGGACCGTATACTTACGTATCTGTNGCTTACTCTTAATCTTTGGGTAAATTCACTATTACCAAAAAAGTGAAATATTCATAATTTTCAAGAGAAAAAATTAATAGGTTTTCATTCTTAAAATGTATGGGATTCTGTACTGCTCCTCTGGTTCCTTGCCAGATGACAATTAAATACCACCNACTGCTCCTCTGGTTCCTTGCCAGATGACAATTAAATACCACCTACATTTAACACTCAAAAACCTACGCGATGCAAAAACTCTCTGAATTATGCAATTTTTGACTTCGTATATGAAAACAATCGACAGTACGTCACAAACACACGCAATATAAACAATCGTCGCACAGATTGGCACTAGGCTCGCAAAAAAAATTAATTATGTACGTATACAACACTCGTCATGAAACTTGTTGTCTTCGAAGGAATAGACATAATTAATTCCGTCTGCAGTCTTCATGAAGTATCTTCACGTGGTAGGTAGACTCCAAGCATACCGTTCCCTCTAAGCACTTAAATTTAACCAAGCATAACACAAACGTGCCACAGACGTATCGCTCGTGCCAAAACCACACAAGTCGCACTGAAAACGTACAGCTTGTGCCGTGAACATACCACTTAATCAATAAAACAAATGCAAAATAAATGTATCATCGCCTTTTTAACTCTTCGTACTTACAAACTTGCTTCTCGCGTGCATGCTTACTTTATGGAAACAAAAACAACCTTTGTATTTGACTGCCTGAGCATAAGCATTAAGTAAGATAACGAAGGCGGTTTTAAAAAGTGGATATTCAGACCAAACAATAAAATAAACATATAAATGGTGAGCCTATTGTCCCGTATATGTATGCACGTATTTTTATGCGATTCTCGAAGACTTGCGTAGAAAAAGAAAGTGCTATTTATAAATGCCTAATAAGGAGGAATTTTGCGCAAGATATGACAGTAAACAGTAGAATAGTTTCTGAGATACAATGCCAAACTGTTAAAATAATGTTTGTTGTGGAAACATTTTCCAAAATGGAGGATGAATGAAACTCTTATGTGGTGAACTTAGTGTTCACATGTTAGTCGGAATACCAAGATTGAATTAAGTCAATTAATTTGTACAATATACATTGAAGAGCCAAAAAAAACGGTACACCTTCCTAATATCTTGTAGGGCCCCCAGGAGCACGCAGAAGTGCTACAAGATGACGTGATATGGACTCGACTAATGTCTGCAGGTATGAAGGAGGCAATTCAAACCATGAATCATGCAGCGCAATCCACAAATCCATAGGAGTGCGAGGCGGTAGAGATCTCTTCTGAACAGCACGTTGCAAGGGATCCCAGATACGCTAAATAATGTTCATGTCTGGTGATTTGGGTGGCCAATGGAAGTGTCTAAAGTCAGAAGAGTGTTCGTGGAGCCACTCGGTAGCAACTTTCGACGTGTGGATGCCACATTGTCCTACTGGAATTGTCCACGTCCGTCGGAATGCACAATGGACATGAATGGATGCAGGTGATCGGACCGTATACTTACGTATCTGTCACCTGTCAGAGTCGTATCTAGACGTATCAGGGGTCCTATTTCACACTAACTGCACACGCCCCATACCATGACAGAGCCTCCACCAGCTTGAACAGTCCCCTGATGACATGTAGGGTCCATGGATTCATGACGATGTATCCATACCCGTACAGGTCCATCCACCCGATACAATTGGAAACGAGACTCGTCAGACCAGGCAACGTGTTTCCAGTCATCCACAGTCCAATGGATGGCGGTGTTGGCGGGCCCAGGTGAAGAATAAAGCTTTGTGTCGTGCAGTCAACAACGGTATACGAGTGGGTTTTCGGCTCCGAAGGCCCATATCGATGATGGTCCGTTAAATATTTCGCACACTGGCATTTTTTGATGACACAGCATTGAAATCTGCGGCTATTTGAGAAAGGGTTGCACGTCTCTCGCGTTTAATGAATCTCGTTAGTCGTCGTTTGTCCCGTTCGTTCACTATATTTTTCCGGCCGCAGTAATGTCGAAGATTTGATGTTTTACCGGATTCCTGATATTGACGGTACAGTCGTGAAATGGTCGTACGCGAAAATCCAAATTTCATCGCTACCTCGGATATGCTTTGTCCCATCTCTCGTGCGCTAACTATAACACCACGTTCAAACTCACTTAAATCTTGATTACTTGCAATTGTAGCAGCAATAACCGATCTAGCAACTTTACTATATGCTTGTTGTGCTATATAGGCGCTGCTGACCGCATCGCGTTACTCCGTTTGGTTCCATGCCTTTGTTATTTGCATACGCACGCCTATACCAGTTTTTTTGGCTCTCCAGTGTATATGGCATACACCACCGTAAGAATAACGTTGACACTTTCCAAATAAGCTACTACTATATTAACGTAGTACATGGTATTTCATAGTAATATTTCCATACTTATGTAGTGGGAATCAGCTAAGAACTTACTGAGATTATACTACCTTGTATTTAACGAATACGAAAAAAAAAACCAGGAATATCACATGATGAGTTAAAATCGCTTACCATTTTACCGTAAAAATCGTATCCAACAAACAATTTATGACAGACCAAAAAGTAAGTTGGACTTATTTTGCGCAAATCTTCAGCATAACCTAAGGATTCGCAGTCAGAACTATTAAAATTACGTGTTCAAACAATGATGTTCCGTCTGTTTATATTTCTTTTAACAACAAACCTATACTTTTACGGAAAATAATAACATTTTTCATTTTTTTTACTACATTTTAATTGCGTTACAACTTATTCAGAAATAGAGTAGTAGGAGGTAAAAGCACATTTTGTTATAAATTTTGCAAAATATAACTTGAGTCAGGTTTTCTTTACAAATGTGTAGGAAAAATGTCCATAGTTGGAACACGGGTATCTGTTTATGCGCAGTTTGTATGCGCACTGCACTACATATTCACTCTCACTACTCAAAATATAAACATTCAGGAAATACGCAGCTTATCATTTTTTACGGTATCTATGGTGTCTCTTATATTCATTTGATGTGTTGGCGGATTTCCTTTCTGTAATTACTTACGCGTGGTAAGTAATTGATCTTTAAGGTCCACATGGCACTTTATTACAAAACGGTGGACAAAATCTACTATTTTGACTTCCGTGCACACCAACATATTGTTATTTAAGAGGACGTAGTAATAAACTAATGCTGAATGCGTTTATTAAAAATTGTATTTTCTCTAAGCCAGTAAAGAATATTTAAGACAGGACAGTCCTATATAACAGTTTCTGCTTACTTCGTGAGCAAATATTTTGCCGGAATGGTACATTCTCTTAGACTTACATCTAAAGCCGCATTTAAACGTGTAAATTTATGGCATAAGAAATATTCAAACAGCAATGCATAACGCCGGAAAAATACAAAGTTATGTAGCGAAAAATATTATCTACGATGGCCGTTTCTCTGTTCTTATATTCGCTTATAAATCATCTAATTTTTTATCAGCATGTCTTCTATTTAATACTTTTATTTTAAATAACTAAATTTGTTTAAAATAAGTGTAATTTATGGGTAGTTATGGTATGCTAAACTTAAATATTTTCATTGCCACCATTTTTTAAATGTGCTTTACGTACTTAAATTTGGTAGATACGTACTAATAATTGTATTAACTCATGGTGTACCATCTTAAAAAACGACTGACAAAAGGCGGGATGAATTAGAACTTTTAATGGCCGCCTCGATACTGCTAACTTACCACGTTTCGTGAAAATTGGTCAAATAATTTGGTATCTATGGAATATTACCTGAAATATTTATATAAGCAACATTCTGAAAATAGGTAGGTGATGTACTTAAATAATATATGCTTATGGTGGATTACTATAGCACTTATTTTATCCCGCGTTTCATGGGATTCGATAGACTGGTTCCCTAGATATGAAGAAAGAGTTTTATTATTCTAGTAATTATTCCATTCGAAATAGAAATAGTTGACAAAGAATAAGAATATTTAAAACATTCAATGGAATTGTTTGACACATATGGCATTCTTACTTAAAAATTATATTTTACCGTCAAATTGAGGGAAATTGCTAAATACTCTGCAGTCGCATTGCTTCTGGATGGGTAGCCATAGCTTATTTGTATGCCATATTTGGCTGGAATAATTTTTTGGATACTGAGATCTGACACAATTGCTTTATTTTTAGAGAAACAAAGATAAAACGAATCACTGAATTTATTCTTACAATGTGGGCCGTCAACATTCAGATTTAGTATAAATTGGTTAAATGATTCCTGAGATATAACGTAGCAACAAAAAATTTTAATTACTAAATGAACACTCGGCATGGAGGAAAGTACAAAAATTAAGTGACCTTCTTAAATACTATAAGTGTGCTGATATTGGCAAAAATAACAGATTCAGAAGTTTTTTGGTTGATACACAGAAAAACACAGCTCTCTTGTGCATTAAGGAAAAATGTCAAATGGGAGGTAGTGAGATTCTACGTCGCCACAGCGCACTTCCAACCTATCTGTAAACAATTCCAAACCATCCGCTAGATGGCATCACAGTCGTATTTCCTCCACCCTATCACACACAGACATCATATGTCATCCACTCATTCGGCTCTCAAGTCCTCGCTTTTAAAGAACTGCCCAAATCTCTTCACTCACTCTCTCATCCACTCATGGAGCCACCTAGTGTCAGCGTAGCTGGCCAGGTAATCCGCTTACCTCTCTAATTACCCGCTGCTTCTAGCAGATTACTCTATGCGATAACAATGTGTTCGAGGGTTAGCAGTACTCCAACCATTTGTGTGATAACACAGATGGAATATATGCGCATTTGGAAAACCAATAAAATCTTTGTGCAAACCTTTTACAATTGATAACAGTGGATGGGAGAACTTAAGATTCGTTATTTCTACGTTTATATAAAGTTATGGTGATAAAAATTTTCATTTTTTTATATACGCCGATTGAGGTATTTCCCGAAATTCTAGTGTGTCAATTGGCAAGTAATTTAATGTTCAGCTAAACAGGAACGAATGTAAATCGATTTTTATTCGATAATAAAACTTATATTGGCAGTGTTTATTTTGGGGAAATTGCTCAAGAATTCTATCATAATACACGATGTTAGTGCATAATGTTTGAATCAAAAATCTGGTTTCGTAATGGTGTAACGCTAGAAAAAATTTTCTGTATAGAAATGCAGTGAATATTTTTTTTTTAAACATGGCCATGTTTTTTGTCTAAAAATCTAATCATCTGCTGAAACAGTTACACTTCTAACGTTTAAGTCCGAATTTTTTTAATATTTTGATATGCATTTTACATAAAATGTTTAGGAAAACATTTTGTAGCAAACTATGATTTTATGTGATGCACCGTAAAAGTGACAACAGCGCCCCACTGATCAAAATCAGGCACTATAATAAATGTCCATTCATGTAACTTGCAAGTGTTACACTTTAATTATCTGGGATTTTTTAAAGATAAATCTATGTTACCTGTGATAAATTGAATGTGCAAATATAAACTGCCATTTTTTAAATCGGTTAATAAAACAGTAAAATATTGTTACAATAATATACTGAAAAATTTATTACTACAAATTTCTGGAGCTTTTTATATTGCATTTAGAGTATGTAACACTATATTTTTCTCTGTGCCTTACAAATCGAATTTATACATTGCGGTTTAAAAGTGGGTAAAGGTAAAACAAGGCAGCTGCTTTAATTTTGCCAACAAACGAAAGACGCATAAATAAATAGCATTCCTTGTAATTTTTTTTAATATCTACTTTTAAACATTTATTTTTGTTGCCCCACGCATAGTAATGAGTAGATGTTAAGAACTTATTTAATGCTTTATAATTTACAATGTACATATTTGCTGAAGTGCAAAAGGAGCTGTTATACCTCAGCAAATACGTCAAACTTGGATATGTAATTTTTATTCTGGAGAAACAGGTAACAGGTTTTTACTTTCTAGTATGTTAACATATTTGTTTAGTAAGTTACTCTTACGTTACATAAAAAGGAGGTGGTTATAAAAAAATTATTTAAAGAAAATTTCAATATTTAAAAAACCACTCGAAGAGCAACTAGAAAAAAACAGATAAAATAGTATTTTATTGACGAACAAATAGCCTTACAAATCATTTGTAGACAGAACATTAAACAATTTACTTAAATCAGGCTAAATTTTCATAATCTAGTGGAAAACATTTTTATGAGGTAAGTTGGTTCTCGTCTTATTGCTTGGTAAGCCTATAAGTAAAGAGACTAAACGTGTGTGACTGTATACTTCCTTTCTCTCTTTATATTTACTGATATCAGGGAGTTTTGTCTGAATGTGGAATGGATGGAGACAGCGTATTTTAATTAAGACTTACGGATCTATTTTATGTACCGCATTTGTTTTGCCCACGTTTAAAATGTTGGCGGAATACACTAACCATGTTGCTTTTTGAAATACCTGCCTAGGATATATTATTCTGTGCATTATCAATCCTTCAACCATATGTAAAATCAGCGTCATGGAACTCATCACTTTATTCGTGGATTAGTCTAGTTTCACTGGGAAAATGTTATGCATGTGTATATGTTTCTGATGTGTTAAGTTGTATACTTATGCCCACAAAGCAAATAAAATCTTAATTTTAAGAACCATGTTTCACTGATTTAAATAATACACTTAATTCGACTTTTTAATGTGGAACTACTTTATCTAACTCGTTCCCAACTCGACAGAGACCATACTAGTTACACTGAGTCTTTTAAAATAGCGTAGTAAAAGGCAGAGATTTTTTTTTCCAATAGTACAATTTATACAGTAAACAACCATCACATAATCATGCAAAAATAACAAAGTAAGTGAATTAGAGAAATTAACATCCAGTTCATCTAAGATGCAGAGGTTTTTGTTACACTTGTCAGCTCACAAGTTCTATCTTCATGTACGCATGTCTTGTCGGGTCCTAACTCACGGAGTTCATAGGTTTGTCGGCCATAGTTTGAATGACTCTGTTGTGCAACTACGATATTTAAACGATAAATTACAATACAACCGGGGTACTAAATGTGTATATGTCCAACACCAATAGTAAGGCTTCAACTCTCTCTGTGTGTTTGTGAGTGTGTGTGTACGCACGCGATCGTGTGCATGCACCATTTCCCACGCCCTTTTTTTCTCCCTCTGGCGCGCACACGCGCTCACACATAACAACGTATCATTTTTTAAAAATAATTGTATATAATAATAAGTATTGTGCTGTAATTAAGCGGCGTTTCTTTGGGATATTTAGGGGAAGTCTCTTATGTTTTTCTTTTTCTTGAAGGCAAACCTAATGCCTTTTTGGACTGGACGCATCCAGTGTGCCCAGATTCTTTTACTTTCATCTCACAACCACTGCAGCGCCAGCAGTCACTTCACCGCAACACACCTGGCAGCCAAGCACCTGAACCGGACTGNGCAACACACCTGGCAGCCAAGCACCTGAACCGGACTGCAGCACGAGTATCAAGACTTGTGCTCTCCAGACAAATAAACGTGCGTCACCCCCATCCAATCCCTTCCCCTTAGCGAGACCGTGCATTCACTTCAAATGCATGTCCGACAATTTCCTTACAGCCAGGCTGTCCATGCGAACTATTCGACGTATGATCTTCCAGTGGACAAAAGGTTGCAGCGTAAAGTGAAAAAGGCACATATTTTTAGCTGTTTGAACAGAATATATATGTATATATATATATATATATAATGAAGATCCAAAAAACAGGTTCACCTGCATATGTCGTGTAGAACCCCCCACCCTAAGAAGAGAGGGGGGAGGGGGGCTACACAGTTTACACGATAGACAGACGTGCAACCAAAGGGTTGCACGTCTGTCACGTTTAATGATTCTCGTCAGTCGTCGTTTGTACCGTTCTTTCACGATCTTTTTCCNATCTATTTTATGTACCGCATTTGTTTTGCCCACGTTTAAAATGTTGGCGGAATACACTAACCATGTTGCTTTTTGAAATACCTGCCTAGGATATATTATTCTGTGCATTATCAATCCTTCAACCATATGTAAAATCAGCGTCATGGAACTCATCACTTTATTCGTGGATTAGTCTAGTTTCACTGGGAAAATGTTATGCATGTGTATATGTTTCTGATGTGTTAAGTTGTATACTTATGCCCACAAAGCAAATAAAATCTTAATTTTAAGAACCATGTTTCACTGATTTAAATAATACACTTAATTCGACTTTTTAATGTGGAACTACTTTATCTAACTCGTTCCCAACTCGACAGAGACCATACTAGTTACACTGAGTCTTTTAAAATAGCGTAGTAAAAGGCAGAGATTTTTTTTTCCAATAGTACAATTTATACAGTAAACAACCATCACATAATCATGCAAAAATAACAAAGTAAGTGAATTAGAGAAATTAACATCCAGTTCATCTAAGATGCAGAGGTTTTTGTTACACTTGTCAGCTCACAAGTTCTATCTTCATGTACGCATGTCTTGTCGGGTCCTAACTCACGGAGTTCATAGGTTTGTCGGCCATAGTTTGAATGACTNTATCTTCATGTACGCATGTCTTGTCGGGTCCTAACTCACGGAGTTCATAGGTTTGTCGGCCATAGTTTGAATGACACTGTTGTGCAACTACGATATTTAAAGGATAAATTACAATACAACCGGGGTACTAAATGTTTATATGTCCAACACCAATAGTAAGGCTTCAACTCTCTCTGTGTGTTTGTGAGTGTGTGTGTACGCACGCGATCGTGTGCATGCACCATTTCCCACGCCCTTTTTTTCTCCCTCTGGCGCGCACACGCGCTCACACATAACAACGTATCATTTTTTAAAAATAATTGTATATAATAATAAGTATTGTGCTGTAATTAAGCGGCGTTTCTTTGGGATATTTAGGGGAAGTCTCTTATGTTTTTCTTTTTCTTGAAGGCAAACCTAATGCCTTTTTGTACTGGACGCATCCAGTGTGCCCAGATTCTTTTACTTTCATCTCACAACCACTGCAGCGCCAGCAGTCACTTCACCAGAACACACCTGGCAGCCAAGCACCTGAACCGGACTGCAGCACGAGTAACAAGAATTGTGCTCTCCAGACAAATAAACGTGCGTCACCCCCATCCAATCCCTTCCCCTTAGCAAGACCGTGCATTAACTTCAAATGCTTGTCCGACAATTTCCTTACAGCCAGGCTGTCCATGCGAACTATTCGACGTATGATCTTCCAGTGGACAAAAGGTTGCAGCGTAAAGTGAAAAAGGCACATATTTTTAGCTGTTTGAACAGAATATATATGTATATATATATATAATGAAGATCCAAAAAACAGGTTCACCTGCATATGTCGTGTAGAACCCCCCACCCTAAGTAGAGAGGGTGGAGGGGGGCTACACAATATACACGATAGACAGACGTGCAATCAAAGGGTTGCACGTCTGTCACGTTTAATGATTCTCGTCAGTCGTCGTTTGTACCGTTCTTTCACGATCTTTTTCCGGCCGCAGCGATGTCAAAGATGTGATGTTTTTCCGGATTCCCGATATTCATGGTACACTCGTGAGATGGTCGTACGCGAACATCTAAATGTTATCGCTACCTCGGAGATGCCATGTCCCATCTCTCGTGCGCCGACTATAACACTACGTTCAAACTCACTTAAATATTGATAACCTGCAATTGTAGCAGCAGTAACCTATCTAGCTGCCGACCGCATCACATTACTTTGATTTGTTCCATATCTGTGTTATTTGCATACACACGCCTGTACCAGTTTTTTTGGCTCTTCAGTGTATATATATATATATATATATTAAGTCACTTTATTTTATCCCAAATATTTGCTTTAGAAGTAAATAGTAATTTCTTCATTCTTTCATTAAAAAATGATACTTCAAGTTATTTTAAATTATAGCATATTACAAAAATATTCCATTTTCACAAAAAAAATTTGAATCCTTTATATAAAACGTTTACAAATATTTGATACTCTAATACCATGACTAAAATAAAATATGTACATTAATGTATTGCATATAATACAATCAATAGAATAAATGGGTCTTATTTTCTTCTAAATTATGACAACTGTTCTAGTATAGTTTTTTGTGCCGTTAGTTGCAGCTCTCTGAAGAAAATGATACAAAACAGACGTACAGAAAATTATCATTTTTCATGAAGTGCGTAAACGATAAGATGATAATTTTTTTTATCGTTTACGTAATTTTATTTATTTTCAATAATTTTTGCATCGATGTTACACATAACCATTCCTCGAATTTCCATTGTATAGACAAGTACATACATTACAACAGTTTGTGTGCTGTACCTACATTTTATTATAATTTACGCATGGCAACCTCCATAATTGTAAGTTTACTGTGACACCAGTTTCAAATTTCAGTTTCAAACAAAGATGAGTGAAATGTGTGCAATTAAGATAACAAATGGGTCTATTTTAGGCTGCATGGCAACATACATAATAACATATACCAACAATGGTAGGCTGTTCATGATCGCATTACTTGCATCACTGTAATTTTTATAGGCAGCAGAATATTCTCGTTGCGATAGTTAGAGACAGAGGCAGACACACGTGTCTCCTCCGCCCCTAAGCCCTCAGTCATCTTCCATTCAGGTTCACAACCCATTACCGAGCCGGTAATCGCGAACATCATAATCTTGCCCTGCCTGCTCATTCAACTTTCGACATCTTCACGTTGTTCTACATTCTACCACTGCTCTACGAAGGCAGCAGCTTCGTAGGTTTATTATAGAATGTTTTTTTTTTTATTTTGTATTTTAATATTGTGTGGTTATTTGACTTGTTATCGTTATTGCGATTGCGATTGATTTAAATAAAATTAGACATTAATATTTTTCCTGTATGCAAAAAATTCTATATTTCATATTAATTAAAATATAAATATTTTATAATCCACTCAACTGATTAAGTATTTGAATTTACAAAACATTTAGATATTTTACATATGTGAATATTTTCCCACATACAAATATAGAAAAAAAATGCTAACCTTGTTAGATGAGGTTTTTTAAAAAATAAAACTAACTTTGTAATTCATCCAGAGAAGAGATANTTCATAAACTTAAATGTTTTGTAAATCTATAAAATGTTATGTCATTATTTTCCCACATACAAATATAGAAAAAAATGCTAACCTTGTTAGATGAGGTTTTTTAAAAAATAAAACTAACTTTGTAATTCATCCAGAGAAGAGATANAAAAAAATGCTAACCTTGTTAGATGAGGTTTTTTAAAAAATAAAACTAACTTTGTAATTCATCCAGAGAAGAGATACGCACCTTTTTGGGTAAGAAATGGAAATTTTCGCAATAATTTAATTAATTCTTTAAATTATCAAAGAGACTAACTGCGGTGACAAATGTTACCCAGAATNAAGAGACTAACTGCGGTGACAAATGTTACCCAGAATAAAATAAAAACACTTATATTTCATATGAAATCTATGTCATACATTTCTGACGATTTTGGAAGTTTCTAAAGTACCTTTTTATAAGAGTTCTACATTTACTGTTTTACTGGTTGCATCACTATAAGGATATTCACTTTACTTCTACCTTGAGACTTAAACTTTATTATTGTCATCATTGTGTATTTGGCACCAGAATATGGCATTGTATTATTCTCTTATCTAGATGTTACCACCTTTTCCATCAACTCGTTTGTCATAATTTTTCCCCGTTTATTATTTTCTACCACGTCTTTGGAATATTCACAAGAAACTGTGCTGCATCATTCATTTAAATTTCGTCCAATCCACGAGACAGTTTGGTGAGTTTCTGTTTTGTTCCTGTACCTGAGCATGTATTTTCAGTCTGTCATGTCATACTGTACTTACAGAATGATTTTCATGACCAAATTTTATCTAAGAGGTACTCTAAAACAATCAGCTACACTCACCTCACTGGGAAGTGGAGCTGAATATATAAACTTTTCCCAATAGTGACACTGATGACAACCTCCAATGGCGTTATTCCCAAAGCAGATTCAGAGGATACATCCGGAAACGTTTCTGTTAACGTCAATAGCTGCAATAGACACAGTCTCATAGTCGATAAGGGCATGATATAAAATTTCCAAATAATTTTAGGAATGGTAAAATAAGAGAGAGAGAGAGAGAGAAAGAGAAAGAGAGAGAGATGAAGAGAATCAGATACTTAAATGGGAAAACATGGTATTTACTTCTCCACATCCCGAAAGCATCTAAACAACTTTCTGTAATTACAAAACTGTAAAATTACCGGGCTATATTTTTCGACATTACTGAATGACAAGTCTTAAAAACTCCATTTTATGCACGTTTATAGTCATATAAACTACATGGGCGTATTTTCGGGCGTAACTTCATGTTTGCTTATGTATTCATATAAAATGGCCATGCGTAGGCGTACATATATGTACCGTTATATATAAGTTGCGTCACATGTGTGTTCAATTGCCTTTACATTGATATACATACAATGTGGTCATAACGCATAAGGTTAGCACTAGAAGTAGAGGGCACTAGAATTAGTAGGGTTGCAATATATATGTAAGGCTTGGTGATAGGATTAGCAGTTTGCGGTAACGTATTGTCAACGCCGAGGTTTCTTGTTGAAACAAGAGCAAGTGAAGACCACGATCGACAGTTGCAAACGACAAAGAAGGTTGTGTTTAATTAAACCTCAGTTAATATTAATTTTTATAATTTTTTCCGGTTATAAATTTTTTTAAATATGGGTATTGCTATAGTTATAGGCGGTGGCCATTAAACTTATGTGAGGGTGAGGTATCGAACTATTTATACAATAACACAAAATTAAATAATATTTTCTGAGATATTAATACAAGTATATATACGCATATTATTTTTAAATACTGTTTTTGGATTTTGGACATCATTGATAAGGTTGCCTGAAATCAATGTGGTCGATGTCTAACTGGAACGACAGGAAATTAAATCCTTGTGTAATTGCACCTTGCATGTAAATCTCGAAGCTCTATACCAGCGAACTTATATTTTGCATTACGTTAAATACTTATAGGCCTAGTGATGTTGCAGCTTGACACTAAAAAGATCAAAACGTCGAAACGGAACAGTGGATGTAGGCATAAACTAGTACTGCAATGGCAAACTGTAAGGAGTTTGGTTGACGCATAATTTAATTTAGTTTTTTTTTTATGGTGTTCAGAGAGATAAATTAAACGGCTGGGCACCAACATGATTTCAGAAAATGAGAAATGTATGATAATAAATTAAAACACACATTATAAACTCGACAGTTCAGCCACTGTCAGATAACGAGGTTCTTGAAGAAAACTACCAAGAACAACAGAAGCTACCAAATACGCACACATCCAGTAACAAAGAACAAAATAATAACAGATGAGTCTCAAACATAGCAGCACAAAGAAGTGCCAATGCATTTGAGGTATTGCGCTGAGTTGGAATGCCAAAAGGAAAACCACAGACTGGCGAGAAANACAAAGAAGTGCCAATGCATTTGAGGTATTGCGCTGAGTTGGAATGCCAAAAGGAAAACCACAGACTGGCGAGAAACAAAAGGCGTTCGGCGGGAGAACCATAGCATGAGAACAGCTCCCAAGGGTGCCAGTATTGATTAAAAATACTTTCTGTGCTGTGAAGGGCAAAACAAATGTCTGGCTCGCTGGCTAGTAATGGTAACCCTAGTGAAAATTAAGACACCAAAGAAACATTTTCAAATGTCAGCTGTTCTTTTCTTCGGCATGAAAACTTTTCTTTTGGAACAAGGGAGGCAAAATACTTTGGAAGAGTGAGATTCGTTTTAATTACCTATTGTATATAAAAGTTATTCTTACACTTCGTACAAGACAAGATTTTTCATTATAGTCTTACTCCACAGTATAGATAATAATATATAAGCATTTGAAAGGAGAAGCCTTGATTGCGAGAATATAACACGCTTATGACAATACATGTTGCAGTGTTTTATGGGAAAAGTAGTGGGTTTGTAGCACCTTCGTTGATCATATTGTCTCAATTTTGACACGTAAAGTATATGGTAAGTAGAAGCATCGCTGTCAACACCCTCCGTCACCCATTTGATCTTCCCCGTGAGCGCCTACAAGTTGACACGTGCCACGAGACACACATGGCCAAGTTAGGCTGACCCAAGGGGACGCATAAGTCATTAACGCGTGCCGAGTTCAAGCCGCGGTAGGCTTGTAGCGATTTTCGGCCACGAAGGAATTATGACACGCACTGAAGAGGATATAACCTAGAGAAAAGGCTGACAAAGCTTTGCAATTGGGCCACGAGTCCCCACCCTCCCCTAACTTCACGCAGAGTCATGCACCACAAAGAAAATGCCGATATAAGGAAAAGTTACGCTAATGCGACACTAGTTAGACGCAGGAGAAAAGCTGACAGCGTTTTGGCAGGGGGCGCTGGTCCTCACCCTCCACCCTCCTTCCCCTAACACGGGAGACACGTGTATGAAGCTGAGGGGAGAACTGGAGAGTTTGAAAGCCAACTTGATTGATAAGGAGGAATAAGTTGAACCAGGTCAGTTTACTTAGAAGTGCACGAGAGCAAGTCGGATCGGGAGTACCGGAGTACCGAAAGAAGCGTGTCATGGAGGCGTATGTCGAGAAGCGAACCCGGAGCAGCAGTCGTGGATAGAAGTCACCGCAACCTGGGCCTTTTCAAAGGCCACCCGAAGCACCAGAGCTCAGCCTGCCGACAACAGACCATAACTACAAGAATACCTAAGTAACAAGCCGTCGGCCAAAGAAACCCCTCCGACGCCTAGCGCCACCCCCAAGACGCCGACTATAGTTAGCACGAGTACGTTTATTAGGGTACCACCTCAGAAATGTTTCTGTATATTTTAATTAAGTGACAATATAACCAACCAGTAAACTGAAACACCAAATGACTACCTTATTGCTTACCCTCAACCATCATGGCACCTTATAGTCTGTGCCTGGTAAAAATAACTCAGATCCAATGAACCATCCTGTATACCACAGGTGGGGAATAGCGTCAATATATTGGTGTTGCATACTACTTATATGGTAACGTAATGTGTAAAAATTTTTATTCATGTTTAAATTAAATTTCGAAGTGTTTTACATAAAATAATAAATTTTAACCTTTCAGGTGGTGTGTGATGTTTACTTTAATTCTAAATTTTTGCTAGCCAAATTTTGTACACGATAAATTTTAATGACCATAATTTTTCAACAAATGAAAAGCAACGTCGTAGGCATCACGTTTCGTAACTCTTAAAAATTAATAATTAATTTGGATGCAATAAGTCTTGTATAAATTATAATTGCAACAAAATTTTTGTCAGCAATTTTGCAGCAGAAAGAGTTTTGAGAATAAAACCTCTCTAAACCTTTAATCACAAATTAATAAATTCATTTGGTATATCAATTTATTACATGTACATTTTCCTAGCCATTCCAACAGCTAGTTTTGCTTTCGAATGACTCAATTATTGTAAAAATATTATCTGGGTATTTGTATTATGTTTAAATATATGTAAAGAATAACATCTATAACAATTTTTTTATAATTTAATTTATTTTAAAATANGATCTGGTTATTTGTATTATGTTTAAATATATGTAAAGAATAACATCTATAACAATTTTTTTATAATTTAATTTATTTTAAAATATAACCCAACTACGACGCTCGAAAGTCTGGTTTAATAACAGCATATTGATAAATATTTTTCTTACAGCTGTTCGCTATATTAAATAGAGTACACGATTCTTGTGAAGATATTTGGGCGGCTCTTAACATCGAGATCTTGAGAACCGACGAGGGTGAAGAGAGGTGAGTATGGACTGGCACCGGAGTGCAAAAAGGGGGGGGGGGGAGATCCCCGAGAAATCCCACTGACCAGCGACATCGTCCGGCACGATTCCCACTTGCGAAAATCCGGAGCGAGCCGGCCAGGTTTTGAATCCAGTTCACTTTGGTGTGAGGCGAGCAGGCTAACCGCTCAGCCACCGCGGTCCGCTCTTGTGGTAGAAGTCGGTGATAGTAATTGGACTCGGGATTTACAAAACATAACGATTAATTACGCACTTCTCAATAGCTCTCATTTCGTTTAGCACGAGGACGTTTAGAGTAGTATGGAATAACGTTCTCACTATTTCAAAAGAGAATAATAAACTAAGTCTCCATAGACCATAAATATTTGACTACTGTTGTTTCGATATTGTGCCAATTCATGAATATAGATTTTATATCACGTGCCTTAATGTTGAAGTTATAATATAAGGATTGCCTTGGTTGCATGTGCTTTCTTTATTGACTCAAGAAACCATAAGTTTCCTAAAAGATAAACTTAAAGCTGTTTATCGCAGTGTGACATATGGTATAGATTTATCACCGAAGAAGATGGCTGCTCGTTAGGTTTCTTATCACTGCGTGGAAGAATTACTTTTTATGTCAGCTGTTCTATGCCGTCTGTGCGTAAAGCTGTTTGCCCCCTGTAATGAATCGCCAGGAATTGTGCTTCTGTAAAAGCAGAAACCTTTGATTTGTATGCAGGCATATAAACCGTGTTGCATTTATGCATTATTTAGAAAAAAAACAGCGACGCTCATTATGCGATACAAGATAACGTACTGAATATTTTAAGAAAATGAGTCCATGTCAGAAATTGCGTGGTCCTTGTTGTTAGTCGGTGACAAAGTTGGGCACAAATCGTAAGTGGTATCCTTAAGATGGGCAACCTATTTGTATTCAACACATGGTTGGTGGTAAATCTGTTCCTAAATAGATTATTTGAGCATTAGAGGGCATACTTGATAGTCCACGGCCTACTACGTCGTGTTAAGCGACTTCAATAAATTCATGGTGTTGACGGTAGGAAGACAACATGTACAGTTCATGTTTTTATTCACGTAATATTAAATATATGGTGTACAAAACTCTGATAAGACGTTAGTAATATATGAATATATTATCGTAGGAGTAAACTCCACGGTTAAGCCAGGAGCATTTCACCGAGTGCGCTGATCGCTGTATTGCCGATGCACGTTTTTTAATATAACGCCTTTTGTAATCCATGATGTGATTGTCTTGCTGGTTACGTGGAGTTTTCTTAATACTTTAATTTGTAACTAACCGCTTGTCTAATGTCCGAAGTTTTGTAATAGGCTGACGCTCCACAGCGACATAAATCACGCATTTTCGGGGATGGGTTCCCTCTCGTTAAACACTTAATTAGTTGTCCTGTATCAAATACTTCGCATTATAAGTATNCATTTTCGGGGATGGGTTCCCTCTCGTTAAACACTTAATTAGTTGTCCTGTATCAAATACTTCGCATTATAAGTATTTTTGTAACACTTCGCTGATCCAATCTAAAAGTCATTGAGATACTAAGACAATCTGTAACGTACGTTGGCTCAGAATATTTTGGCATCACTTATATCATTTTTAGAAACGGGGGCCGTGCATCCAAAGGCGCATTTGGTTAGAAGGACGAACTTGATAAGGACTCGTGCCCAACGTAATGTGTGACTCAGATCACAAGTTCATGCTCAGTAAACAGTTTGTTAAGAGCCAAGTTTTAATTATGAATGTTCACAACCGTCCATAATAGAAAGATAAGAAATTAATTAAGTGTTAAGCGACTTTTAGTGTTACTCAAAAATTTATCGTATATTTGAAAAGGAACATACATTATGTAAGCGTTTTCTTATGATTACAAAATTAGATTTAATTTTAATGTGCAATAGCCAATTTATGCACCATACTAATGTGTTTTCAAATAACGTGGCCCTTTTCCCATTAACCCTCAAGGTATTTATATTGCAGAAATTTTTGTATCGCATGCCATTATAGGAAGCCAAACGTTCGTTTAAAATTTACTTCTTGTTATTATCATAAACATTTATAAAATACTTACAAATAGCAACACATTTCCATAAAGATGGAGGCACAACATATAAAAACAAAAGTAGTTACCACAAAATCCGCTTTTTACAGTATCACAATCGTGGAAAAAGTTACCTTTTCGATGTGTATAACAATTTGCATGTATAACTCATTAAAAATAATAACTTTTCGGAATTATTTAAACTCGCGGTTAGTATAATAGATTTATTTTTAATGTGTTTAATGTAATAAATTGCATCGTTGTACTGCGGAATAATACAAACTACAAAAGTATATTTTATCTGAATTGCAAGCGGTAAAAAATGTTCTTTTCATAGAGGTCTAAGCTCTCAGAATAATGTTATATATCTATCATAAAGAGCCCCCTCTATTTTTTGTTATACATTTAAATATTAGTAGTTTACGTATTAAATAAACAGACATCCCGTAATTAGAAAAATTCAATAAACACAGAAAGCAGCAACAGTTTGTGAAGCCACCTTGTATCACAAGCTGCAGGTTTATGACTTTCAAATCACCACATATTTGACATTTTTACTGGTCATATTTTATAGCAAACAAATATTTGTTTTTTCCATGCATTCATATGTTTCTTTTATTCCCACAGAATCTGCTACTGGAACAGAAGGTTTCTGGTTTCCATTAATAAAAAGTACAGCTTTTAAGATAAATTTTAAGAGTCTACAAACAGATGCCAATCCATGAATTTAATACAATTTCATCCATCAACCCCGAAATATCTGTGCAAAAACTCATACAATCTTGCATACTGTAAAACGAAGACAATACCATATTAGTCTTTCTAAACATTGTTACGTTTGAATATTTAGCAAGAAGATTCCACTTCTGGAGTCTTGTACCTAAAATCTCAGTATTTTGCTTTGATAGGCCCAAATTTCATACAAGTTCATTTAGATTATTCTGTTGTATAAAATGTGGCTCACTTCCATTTTGTGGAATGAATGTTGGTTTTCACTTCTATATGTTATATGTGGTTGATCTTCCACAGATGAAGATGCATGTAAGTCTGTCCAGTTTACTGGAGGTGTGGGTATGTGCAGACCTACTCCATGTGGAACTGGCCTTAGAGCTGAAGGCGCATTACAGTATTCAATTTTGCACTTTTATTGAATAGCCTTCAGTTTTATTCAAGCAAAAGTACAGTCATAAAAGTGATTAGTATGCTCACGTCACACCATTGGAACTGTAAATAAAATAGATTTTTTTCTTGCCCTCCACCCATTCAGACATGTTAACACAGCATCTTATGCAACACACATATGGAGCCCACTGATTTTCTTGACCACCAACTTTACAACCGAAATACAAGTAGTACGCCGGTGCTATCACACACACACATATATATATACATATATATATGTACATATATATTATAGGAATGTACAAAATGAATTAAAATATTAATTTAAAAAAATTGTATTTTTATGTATGTAAACACCTAAAATCATATTAAAATAATTTATTATTATGGAAGTACCTTCATGTATCCTTCTGAGNCATCTATCCTTCTAGGGCTAACCAGTATTTGGGTTTTCTCAAAGTGCTGCCAAATTTTTATTTGAAATGTATGGCAGAAGGCCTTGTGTAAGAAAAAGATGGGCTCCTAATAAGAGCAGTATCTTAAACGTTCCTCCAATAAGATGGATAATTCAGAATGTGTTTCGTGAAGTGATACAAGAAGATAAGTTCGTACAATGGATGAATGGTTAATGAAATGTTTTGCGAAATGCATCGCAAAGCGGCGACTTGCTTTTGGGCATCGGAGATGATGGCGAGTGTGTGTCGCCGGTCTGAGTCCCGATCGGATATTGCTACTTTGACCATCATGGGCATGCTCGCGAGTGAGCGTTATCGAAGGTGAGTTATCCAGCGTCTGTTCGTTTAGCTCGAGGATTCGTCAGGCAATAGCTTATTAAACAGCATCGGCCATGTACCATATGAAAAATAGCTCACACCTGACACTTTTATTGAACGCGATGAATTATCTCCATACACATATAAATGAATATATTCATGTATAATACGTTAGCTATTTTTAAACCAGCAAATAAGTAACATTTTGCCCAGAGTCAGTCTGCAGGTATCAGTCGGCCGGTGTCAATTCGGCAGGAGTAAGTCAGCATGAGTAAAGTGTATGAATTCATGTATGCTTGAAGAAGATGTGAATACGTGTATGTCATGTAAGATTACATGAATACCTTCAACGACTATCCAAATATTACATGTATAACAATTATGTTACTGTGCCAAGTCCTTCAGTGAAGGTTGCAATGTGCCGCGACATAAGAAGAGAGCCAATTTTAAGAACCTATCTCTTGTGAATTTTAGCTGCAAAAACTGTCCTAGGAAGTTCTTTCCACGTGATAAATTAAATTATCACATCAAGGTATGTAAATACAGTATTCCTTCTGCTACCAAGAAACGGCATGTTACGAAACCGCTTTCTCCTTTTAACAATACGCTGCATAAAATGTTTAGAGAAGGCGAGGTATCTATGGCCAACACAAGAAACGAACATTGTGCCTTACAATCGGTTCGTATGAAATATACAGGTCAACTTAACGAAGTTTGAAAAAATATTGTAGCACTAGTAGCAGCGAAGAATAATGTTGCCAATGATACTTCTCCTTCAAAGGAAGGAACACTCGTTGATGATTGTGCAGACGAAGAAGCGGGTAATGCCTTTGCTGAGAAAGAGAAGGCTCATGGAGAAGATAATAAAGACAGTGTTGACGGTGAAAACAGTGGCAGTTTTTGGAGGAACTCACACATTTCCCCACCGGTTTTGCTGAATAAAGTGCTGCTGATAATGCAGAGAACAACAAGTATGCAGACTACATATTTCCTGAAGACACCAATAAACTTACTGATAGACTCAGATATTTTATAGGCCTGCACATTAAGGTGATATCATAAATCAACGATTAACTTAAAGAAAGGGCCTACATCGAATGAAACCAGTGTGCACTATCCACCATGTGCAAACATAAGGGAATTGTAAAGATTGATTGTATTGAAAAAGTAGGATAGTAAATTTATGTACACTTATTTGTGCACTTTTAATATGTAAAACCTTACCCTAATGATTTTCTGAACAACTGGTTATTTCAGTGGGGAGTAAAATCAAGTACAAGGGTTTATTGTAAGTATAAAATGCGTGAGAAAATTCTCTATTGTTAAAAAATTCAATCTGAAGAATTTTGTCTTTCTTGGGCTGTTTAAGTTGGCTGAGTTTATTTGACAAAAAACGAACAAAGGAAGGAATATTTTGAGAATTATTTTTAGGAATGAGGAATGCTTTTAAGGAATGTTTTTGAGAATGGAAAATGGCGAAAATCTGGAGTGACCCTGCCGGGAATTGAACCTGTCTCGTCGTGTTAAGACGAAGAGGCCGAGTGAAGAATGGGCTGTTGTTGAGGTGGACCGATGCTGTGCGCGTACTCGCGATGGGAAACGAGAGCTCTAGCCGCTACTGTCCCTCTCTTATGCGANACCAACTTTACAACCGAAATACAAGTAGTACGCCGGTGCTATCACACACACACATATATATATACATATATATATATGTACATATATATTATAGGAATGTACAAAATGAATTAAAAAATTAATTAAAAAAAATTGTATTTTTATGTATGTAAACACCTAAAATCATATTAAAATAATTTATTATTATGGAAGTACCTTCATCTATCCTTCTAGGGCTAACCAGTATTTGGGTTTTCTCAAAGTGCTGCCAAATTTTTATTTGAAATGTATGGCAGAAGGCCTTGTGTAAGAAAAAGATGGGCTCCTAATAAGAGCAGTATCTTAAACGTTCCTCCAATAAGATGGATAATTCAGAATGTGTTTCGTGAAGTGATACAAGAAGATAAGTTCGTACAATGGATGAATGGTTAATGAAATGTTTTGCGAAATGCATCGCAAAGCGGCGACTTGCTTTTGGGCATCGGAGATGTTGGCGAGTGTGTGTCGCCGGTCTGAGTCCCAATCGGATATTGCTACTTTGACCATCATGGGCATGCTCGCGAGTGAGCGTTATCGAAGGTGAGTTATCCAGCGTCTGTTCGTTTAGCTCGAGGATTCGTCAGGCAATAGCTTATTAAACAGCATCGGCCATGTACCATATGAAAAATAGCTCACACCTGACACTTTTATTGAACGCGATGAATTATCTGCATACACATATAAATGAATATATTCATGTATAATACATTAGCTATTTTTAAACCAGCAAATAAGTAACATTTTGCCCAGAGTCAGTCTGCAGGTATCAATTCGGCTGGAGTAAGTCAGCATGAGTAAAGTGTATGAATTCATGTATGCTTGAAGAAGATGTGAAATCGTGTATGTCATGTAAGATTACATGAATACCTTCAACGACTATCCAAATATTACATGGATAACAATTATGTTACTGTGCCAAGTCCTTCAGTGAAGTTTGCAATGTGCCGCGACATAAGAAGAGAGCCAATTTTAAGAACCTATCTCGTGTGAATTTTAGCTGCAAAAACTGTCCTAGGAAGTTCTTTCCACGTGATAAATTAAATAATCACATCAAGGTATGTAAATACAGTATTCCTTCTGCTACCAAGAAACGGCATGTTACGAAACCGCTTTCTCCTTTTAACAATACGCTGCATAAAATGTTTAGAGAAGGCGAGGTATCTATGGCCAATACAAGAAACGAACATTGTGCCTTACAATCGGTTGGTATGAAATATACAGGTCAACTTAACGAAGTTTGAAAAAATATTGTAGCACTAGTAGCAGCGAAGAATAATGTATGCCAATGATACTTCTCCTTCAAAGGAAGGAACACTCGTTGATGATTGTGCAGACGAAGAAGCGGGTAATGCCTTTGCTGAGAAAGAGAAGGCTCATGGAGGTGGACCGATGCTGTGCGCGTACTCGCGATGGGAAACGAGAGCTCTAGCCGCTACTGTCCCTCTCTTATGCGANGAGGTGGACCGATGCTGTGCGCGTACTCGCGATGGGAAACGAGAGCTCTAGCCGCTACTGTCCCTCTCTTATGCGACATAGTGTAAGAAGTCACCGTTGCAAAATGAGCTTGGGGTTCCGTTTTCAATGAGGAGCCAGAACTCATTTGTCCAAAACATCATAATTTCGCAGATTGCTGTAGGCCTTGTGACCTGAGTTATCTCTACTGCAGCTTATATGTTTTAAATTTGCATAGGTAATAAATCTCATATGTGTAAACAAGATCATGTTAAACAATGTTTTGGGAATTTATTGCTTATGTGTTTGCATAATAAGGGATTCTATATCTTGGTGGCATCACGAGGGGCAAATAGATTGCTAGTATGTGAGCAAGTATCAAAACTCTTCCTGGGTATTATGAAGGTGCACGAAGACTGTTGTATAAATGAACATCGATAATAATCGAGTGAGCTCTTGCATCTAGCCTTTCAAAAATTTATCATCTGTATTTGAATAATACACTTTTATTACTACAGTTTCATAATAAACTGGGTACTACTTAAAAATCAATATTCAGCTCTGATATTATGTTTCATATTATGTTATTCTAAAAAAGTATTATTAGGGAAAAGGGAATAATTTTTTTTCGATGGTCAGGTCCTTGGTGTGTTAACAGAGACGTTTCTTCATAAGGTGCAGGATTAATACAATACAAAATACTTAGCATTTTTCACCTCGGAATATCGCTCCGTTCGCTGGGTTACGAAGAGCAATAACAATGCCCTGATTCAGTATATATTCCAAGCGTTATCAGACTGATAAACAAAGAATTGGGTGTAAAATTGTAGTTTTAAAAACCTATAAAATGCAAAATGATTTCTCGGTATGCCTGAAAAACGCAAGGAATTGATGATACTCAATAAATATTTCAGCTCAAGATAGCGATTTTTGTAATTAATGCGTACATATTTGCCTGTATTACATGTTGCATTTTTTTTTCAGTTGTCCTTGAAACGAGGATGACTCGTTATTCTAAAAGCCTGATTTCGCGTATTTTATGTGAGAGAAAAAGGTGCAACCCCATTCCTATTATGAAAAGAACAGATGTAATTATATTTTATTTCTGTCTGCCTACTCGATTCTCCTTCAATAGTAGTGAGAGCTTACATTTTCTAAGTGGTGTGCATGCTAAAATTATAATAATAAAGTAAAGTTTACAGCCTTTTGAGACGGAGCAAGTTTTTAGGGAAAACGTGAACGTGCGAGGAATTGGCCAAGAAATCATCCCAGTATTCACCTGGAATTATTAAAAATAAATAAATTCCACTCAACGAGTCGAGAACCGAACCCTGGTCCCCCTGAACATGGGTCTCCCCTTATATTGACTTGTGTGTGCAGATATAATCAGTGTTTATTATACTACGAATTAAATTGGCTTGTGTGAGAAATTATACNATATTGACTTGTGTGTGCAGATATAATCAGTGTTTATTATACTACGAATTAAATTGGCTTGTGTGAGAAATTATACCAGCTGATGGAGTGACAAGGCTTCCCCCTCGTTCCATTCCGTGGCATAAATACAGCTCTCCAACGCAACGGTCAGTGTAATAGGGAAAAGTGCAATTCAACACCTGGTCCAGCGCACCTGGACGTGTGCGTGAGCTCACATTACGACTGCACGTGTGTCTCGTTTTCTTTTGAAATGCGACTCGTATCCACGTCTTTAAGTAAACTTTTATCTTAATAATGTTAAATACGTTTATCTGTATCGCCTGCAATTAGGATATTTCGGGCTTTTGTGTGTGTGTTGTGTGTGATTGTGTGTGTGTGTTTAACGTATCTGCTTGTGGAGAATGTACAATTTTTTTCTTATTTCTTATCTTTACATCATCACAAAGTATCTTTGCTTTTACCGGATTTAATAATAGAAATGTCACATTAAGATTTTTTTACGAAAGAAAAACAAAAGAAGAATATTTCGAGCCAGCATTTATTAACAAAAAATTTGTACAAAGAATTAATTTTTATCATTTGAGAGGGATTAACATAAATCTAAAATTTCATGGCTTCCGTAATGCACTAGCTGCAAAATGCGTTATATGTTCGCATTTGTGCAGTCTTTCCCTATACGACACAACGAGATTGAAGGTTGGTGAATGACAGATATATGTGCGTGTCTTTCATGGAATTCGTATTGGGGTATAAACCTGCATGAGGTACTAGCATCTCGGAAGAGAAATTATGTTTTAGTTAGCGTAATCCATAAAGAGTGAATACCATTGACACCTGCTGGATTAGAGGCCACGCACATATGAATACACATGTTCGCATGTCACATTTCATTCGGTTTAAGTCACGTAGCAGTGTGGAATTACTGTGTAAGGGGAGGACTGGGGATGTTTTACGGCCGATCAGATAAATTTCTTTATGGTGCGAGTGTACGCGAATGTATGGAAATACAGAAATTTTGTCTGCCGAAGGAAACCGTTTTTTATGATATTGTACTTGTTGTGGGTGTACTTTTATGCTAGCGTCTCCTCATGGTATACAATCTTCTTCTCCGCAGTACTTACTATACCTACATAATTTGTGCGTATCAAGATGTATATAACGTACACTGGGAGCTAGAATTATTGCCGTAGGTGTAGTAACCATATGGGTATTTTTTTACCGCTACCTAAATTTCCTAATGTTCTGATGTTAAATTTGGCAGGAAATGTTTTTTAATGATGAGCGTGTACGCCTTGGTGAGAAGGAATTCGCGGGATTCTTTACTGTGCATATTGCCTACTGTGAGGGTAGCGATGTGGTTTTGACTCTGTTTTTGGGTTTTTCGAGTCATAATTACTTTATATAAATTTGCATTTGCATCCGTACATGACACATAATTTTTTCGAAAATGAATTTTAAACAACACGTTTTGCTTAGGGGACATTTTTTTTTAACGGGAAAGAGGTACTTGGTGATTTATTTTCGGTAATTATTTCCCCTAGTAATGTCCTGTTTATGCTTTTTCCTCGTCACAATTATTTCCAGTATGAGGTTTTACAGTATTTTCGATATTTTCCCTTTGTACTCGAATACCTTTTTCGATGAATGGGGTAGGTTCAGAAAGGCTGCGTTCGAGCCATACATAAAATTTCATTAGTGGCGTGTTTATGTGGAGAGCCAACAGCGACGTTTACTCCCATTCGGACTAAAAATGTGCAAATATCATTCCAATACCCGCTCTCGTTGTGGAAGTATAGGTCTTTAATATGTAATATAATGCAGTTTGTGCCTCCACGAAACCATCGTCATTAACCAACCCAGACCCTGCCACGATTCTTGGGCGTGATGGTTGCTGGCACGATGGTGGATGCTCATTCTGAACCCTTGGTTTTGTGGGAAGTACACTCGTACACTATTGTGAATGGATACTGTATACGATTGTTTTTGACAGGCGAAGGTCTTACAGCTACGCTGGTTTTTGCATGTCTCTACAAGTTATTGCACCTGGAAAATTCCATGCCACATTTTACATACTTATATGTCACTTGATCTGCATTATTTGAACATTCATACTTTTCGTGTCTTCGAACACATTTGGCGAAAGAAAATAAAGTGTTGTAGTAGCGTCACGAGGACTGAGTTAACGACTTGGTAAAATTTGATTGGTGAGAATTATATAAATAAAAAAATTTCAATTCTAGTACGGTATTTTATGAGGTTACATACTCCTCTAGAGACTTGTTGGCGCAAACCGATACTACAAATTTTAACAGATTCCTAATTTTGCTGGAAAATAAATGCGTTTTACATGCAGGCTTGATATTTTCCTGCGACCTGATGTAATTAAATAACTTATCTTACTAGTCAGAATACTAAAATAAATGGGGTGAGAGGGCGTTCTATCACCTCTGGCATCAGAAGAGAAACTTTTCCGAGGGTCGATATTGTTCCCATTATGTACTTTCCGCACACCAGTACGCTCTGGTGGACAATGCTGAAAACAAGAGCGGTAGTGGTAAGGGATTAAGCGAGGATGAATAATTGGTGGGACTTAAATATGGAGGGGGGGGATGTAAGGGGTAACAGAACAAATACTCAATATTAATGGTAATTTATTAGCATTAAAACGAAAAAAAAAAATTTATCATTCTTAAAGTTTTTAATACAAAATTTATTGATTGAATAAATTACGCATGTAAGTATTTCGCTGATTGGAAAAATTAATTTTAAATATCATTAAAAAGTACAGGTTTTCTTTATGTCTAGGAAACTAATGTGAGTACCGACAGCACACTTTGCGGCTAAATAGACAGAATGAGCTGGTACCGACATTTCGCCTGGCAGTGAAATCGAGAAGTTAACGCCATCTGTATGTTGTAAACAGAATCCAATATGGTCGGCGCCGACAGTACCACCTATAGTTTTAAAACATAAACAAATATGGCTATTGCCTTTTGAATAAGTAGGCAGCTCGCCTGGTGACGAAATCGGTAATTAATACACTAGCGCCACCTAGGTGTTGATGATGTAAACAAATGGTAAACCAAAAACTGCCAACATTTTTGCATATAATGGAATGAGCAAAGGCTTTGTGTGGGTGTGTGAAAGGGAATAGGGGGGTTCGAACGAATATGAGTAATTGGTGGTGGGGGTGAGTAATTAACCAATGATAATCATTAGTGTGGGTGGAGCGAACGGACTAATTGATCGAACGAATGTGAGTAATTAGACAATGAGAATCGATGGTGGGGGTGAGTACTAAGGCAGTGGGAATCATTAGTGGATATCGAACGAATGTGAGTAATTGGTCGAGCGAAAGGATCTAATTGGTCAAACTAATGCGAGTAATTAGTCAATGGAAATCATTCATGGAGGTAAATAATTAACCAATGAGAATCATGGGTGGGAGTGTAGTGGAGGGGTTGGGAAATTGGGCAGTTAAATATATTGTAAGGGGATCGAACGAAGCTGATTTATTAGCATAGAGAATCATAGATAGGGGTGGAGTAAATGTTGGTGGAGCTGTGTAATTAGCCAATGAGAGTCATTTTGGGGGAGGAGGGGTGTGGCCATTGGGCAATTACATATATTGGAAGGGGTGAAGCAATTATGAATATTTGGTCAAGCGAAGGTGAGTAATTAGCCAATGAGAAACATAGGTAGGTGAAGAGTATTTGTTGTGGGGGTGGAGGACGTCAATAATCTGCTAGACGTGGGACTGGGGGAACTTCCGAAACGTAATTTTTTTTATAATTTATTTTATAATATATTTTTAACAGCTAATATTATATAATATAATTATATATTTTACATTTTTAAAAATAGAGATTTTTTATTTTTTCATAGTTTATATAAATTAATTCTTGAGTTTTTGGATTTTTTGGATTTTTTTTTTTGGGCCTTCAATGTTAAAAGTCAAGGTAAAGGTCACAAGCATCCAACATGGCGGACAAGATGACCACCGGGGGACGGGAATGACTTAGCTTGAACAGCTCCGAGCTCTGACGCCAGACGCCAATGCGCCAAACTTCTCAATTTTCTAATACTTCTCCACTGTCACAAAAAAGTTAGTAGCCAAGAGAATTAAACTATTTTATTTGTTGTAACATATGCTCGGTCTTATGCATAAAATTTTTTTCAAAGTTTATTATGTGATATTCTTAACAGATCGCTCTTAATTTTCTTAAAATAGTAGCTCTAGGACTTTCCAAGATTACTAAAATTATCTTTTTTTTGTAAATTATGAAAATGGGCATTTCGAGGGAAATTTGATATTTCAGCTTATACTGGCACATGTGGTCAAAAATATAAAAATATAAACAATAAAATAAATAATATCTATTTACCCAAATTCCTCAGAGGTTAAGTATATGCTTGTGTATCTTTAATTTTGAGTATGTAAAATATGTAGACCTTAATGAAAATTAAGTCAAGGCAAAACTTAAATAACTACTAAAATGTTTAAATATATGAATATTCAGATACTTCCTACTATATATAAATATATGTGTTGGCGTGTATGTGTGTATAGGCTGGTCACAGTAAAGTGAGCACTTTTGATGGTCTAGTTACTTTTTTCATATAAGTCATTGGTAATCCATGCACCACGTTTTAAAATAAATATTGACATGTATGTAATAAACAGAGTGTGTATATTTCACGGTACTCGAAAGTTAACGTATAAGGCTACATTAAAATATATTTATTGACTATTATTCCAAATGACAGGGCTTCCAAAAGTGCTCAATTTACCGTGAATAGCTTATTAATACGTAGGGCCGTGATTTATTTGATAAATATATAATACATAATCCTTAGATTTATTCGGTCAGGAGATATTAAAACATGGACTTTGGATTGTTGGGTGAAAAGTTAGTTGATACCGGGCAATACATCTGCGTTAGTAAATGAGAACTCAGCAGAAATAATATACCCTGTAATGTGTCTAGAAATTTGTAAATTTGGACGCCTGAAACCAACAGTTATTAGTAAGCAGTAAAATGAACTGTTAGCAAATGACTGTATCGAAAGAGTAAACATTCTTTAAAAATAAATGTTACTCACTGAAAACAGAGAACAAAATTGAATAAAATTAAATAATTTACATGAACAATTGAGAGAGAGGAAGTACAGTGTTTCGTAACAATTAACCGCGGTTCAAAAATTTAACATGGAGTTTCTGTAGATCAAAATGCATTGTATAGTGAGGAAACCACAGTTCTTGTGAACCGCTGTGAGTTTTGGTGTCGATGTTTGTGTTTGATCGCCAGTATGCGTCTTTACGAGTGACACGAAAAATTACCTCTTCACACGGGATGAACATAACGATGCACAATAGGAGAGCTGGGTGACACTTATNCGAGTGACACGAAAAATTACCTCTTCACACGGGATGAACATAACGATGCACAATAGGAGAGCTGGGTGACACTTATAACAATACACGGTAAAGGAAGGCAATCTTTGGGAAAACCGAAGTAACCAGGGAAAGCTCACTGACATACGGTAAAGCCTGTTTCCCACATGCCAATACGTGGAACTGAATCTGCTGGGGATTTAATCTTGTTTGTCGTGAAGAGAGGTGTATGGCCTGATCACTACAACACCATGACCACGGAAGGCTGCAAGGACGAATGACAAATGCATGTGAGCCACATGTCTGAGCTGTGAGATTTTGTAGTACAGAATTGATGCTGTTTGCCGTACGTTTAGGGCGATCCACTGCCACATGGGGGAGCTTAGCACGTACGCTTCCGGGAGAAGAGAATAAGAGTCAACGATCTGTTAGATGAGGACATCTAACCTTGTTCTATTTCTGCTTATGTCTTTGATTGTCACACAGGGAGGCACTTTCTTTATAAACTGAGTAAATTACACATTGGCCCTGTACTCGCCCCGCGAGTTAGAGGCTAAATATTTACCATTTCCTCTCATTTTTCTGCATATCAGATCAGTCTTATTCACACAAAATGTTAAGCTTAACGCAAAGAACAGTCATGAATGAGCAGGCGAATTATTTCAAGGTATTACTGTCAATAGTGTTCCTCGGCCAATGTTGGCGCGAGGTTTCGAATTATCCTTAAACATTTACTGCCTCATTTCAAATACCTATAATGTAATCCTAGAACCAACATTAAAGCAAGCTGTCACATTGCACTATACTAGTGAGGTGTGTTTTAAGGGTGGAAAAGGTTCACCTCATTTCACACTGCTATCTAGCGAAGAACTCGACATTACACTTGAAATCAGTGGATTGAATGGGGTGGGCCAGAAGGATGTGTGGCCGGTACGTTCGCCAGACTTGACCCCACTAGATATTTTTCTTGAACAGTCCCGTGAATATTTTTTTTGTTTACGCCACTCACCTCAACAGCTTTGAATGCCTGTTCAATGTAATGCTACAATATGCGTTGCCATGGGAACCAAGCTGGCAATTTTGAGAATCCAAGTATCTTAGCCCCGTGTCGTTTTTAGCTGCAATTTGAGGGAAGTGGCCTTTAATCTGACCAGTAGATTTAATTGTTCATATATGTTCTTTAGTTTTAACAAAATTTTTACCTCATTATTTCTACCTCCCATTCTGATAGCCTATTAACAACTGCGTTAACATTTCCTGTCCATGCTTAAGTAGTGGGAATTATTTGCCCATTGTTTATTTTATCGCGCACAACAGTTTGAAAACTTCTTTTAACCGTACATTTGACATGAGTGTACTCGCAACATTTTTAAAATTTGTACCGTACAATATAGTAAGACATGAAACTTTTGAATATTCCAAAACCTCACTAGTTTATTTTTTTCGTAAATAAATCTCCTGCATATTAAATATATGCATGGATAAATGCATCATACATACAACCTGCTACAAATGACCAAATGTTGCTCATGCATTCAGTTTAGAGTTTACTGATACTTTTAATGTATGTTGTATGTAATTCTATTCATGGAACAGTTTGTATTTCTCATNTTCAGTTTAGAGTTTACTGATACTTTTAATGTATGTTGTATGTAATTCTATTCATGGAACAGTTTGTATTTCTCATTATATTCAAAAATAATTAATCTAGCAAAATATCCCCAATAAAACATTATTTATTTAAGTCTAGGTTTAATCGTTCTCAGAAACATTTTAATCACAGAACGGTTTCAAGGGTTATTTTTATTTCTTGTACAAAATGGACCGTCCTCTTAGCATTACAATTATTTTTCTCGGTGGAAATGACATTTCATTGTCTTTTATAAAGGTTTTTTTAACGGGAGTATTTTACAACAGCAATAAATTCTTATCGCATTCGTGGAAATAAAGTCCCAATAACTATGTCAATATAATTTACCGATAAGTTAAACTAAGCTCACTTTTATCGGTGAAAATATTTTTTTATTATTAGTATGATAACCCGGCATCGATTTATAGTTTAAAACATGGCAACTTTTCATCATTATAGGACGTAATTAATATATATTGATTATTTGATGTACTGTACAGGAAAATTTTTTTACGCTCATTGCATTTCCCGCAAAGAGAAAAATTACATTTTAAACTGAAAAATTTGGAATTTCGTTTTATACTCAATTCATGTTAGTCGAATCACAACTTTTTTTCTCGAAAAAATGTATTTCTGCTATTATAATAAACATGTTATAGAAGACATTTCACAGTGAAAAAAAAAGGTTTGTCACAAAAATTATTCGGTTGATGACTTACAAGGCAAAATATTGTTGCAGCTAAAACAAAAAAAAATTGCAATTTAGTTTTCACTAACACACAATATATATATATATATATATATATATATATATTTATTGTGCCCGTTTNTATATATATATATATTGTGCCCGTTTGTTCGGACGCGTGTAACTTCCCAAAAAATCAACCGATTTTCATTTTGTCTTTTATAAACATTAATTTCGTTCCCTCGAGGGTTTGTACACCTTTCCTTTTATCTGTTTTACCTGAAAAGGTACTAAATTCTGCAAAAAGCTCATTTTTGCCACGCTTTCGTGTCAGGAAGCGCCTTAGTCAACAATGCAACGTCAAAAATGCAATGGCAACAATGTAAAGTCGCAACCTAGCAACAGATCTATCCTTCTATATAAAAACGGTATATATATATATATCGATACTTATCGACATAACGATATATCGATACATATAAGTACGTCAATGCCCTATATATAAATATATCGATACTAATATATATGTCGATACTTATTGACAAGCGAACATATCTCATACAAATCGGTATATGTAATATTACACGAATATGAAGCGGTAAATTACCCGCCAGAATTTCTTAATTCGCTTGATGTTCCAGGATTGCCTCCACATATCTTAAAATTGAAAATAGGAGTGCCGGTCATTTTACTTCGTAACATCAATCCACCAAAACTTTGCAACAGCACACGTCTTGCAATGAAAAAAATGATGGGCAATATAATAGAAGATACCACCTTGAAAGGTTCTTTCAAAGGAGAAGATATGCTTCTTCCCGGAATTCCATTTATTCCATCAGAAATACCCCTTCACTTTAAATTANTTCTTTCAAAGGAGAAGATATGCTTCTTCCCGGAATTCCATTTATTCCATCAGAAATACCCCTTCACTTTAAATTAGCACAGTTTCCAGTCAGATTGGCGTTTGCAATGACAATAAATAAAGCTCAAGGGCAGTCATTGCAAATGTGCGGAATNTCCAGTCAGATTGGCGTTTGCAATGACAATAAATAAAGCTCAAGGGCAGTCATTGCAAATGTGCGGAATATATTTTGAAACAGAATGTTTTTCGCAAGGCCAATTGTATGTGTCGCGTTCTAGAGTAGGAAAACCACACAACGTATTCATACGCGCAGTTGATGATAAAACTAAAAACATTGTATAAAAACAAGTACTTCCCAAATAAATATTGTAAAAATACATGTACTTCTTTCAATTAATTTCACAGAAATAAATATAACCAAAATCATTTATGCCACAGCAACGCTTGTCAGGGTTAGCTAGTTGAATTACATATATTGATGGCCACATTATATGTAGTTGGCATAAATATAATTCGCATCGTCCAGAGTGAAACATTTTATTGCGTGTTCAAAACTACGCTCGTTACAAACTGGTAACGCGCGCTTGAGTAATGGATATAGCCACCATCTGGTCTAGCCACGTCGTCATATTTTCCGTGTTCGTTTACTTGCATCATGATACGGTTGGATTACATGATCTCTTGTGTCACACATAAATGAATCCAGAAAATAAACGGTCCGTGAGGTGAAGTGTCCTGGATTTTGCGTGTGTGCCATTTCTTATACTTTGGGTGTGGGTATGATCAAGGGAAAGGCTGCAACATCGGTCGACAAGGTGCAGTGGTAACACACTGAACTCACATTCAAAGTGACACAGGTTTTATTCTGGGTCTCGCTATACTGGTTTAAGTATTCGATGGTCGTTTGAAATGACTCCAAGTGATCGCTTGTTCCCAAACTGCCTGCTTCATCCTTTCTTAGGCCCTGCTGCGACGAAATATTAAACTATACCTGCCTACCGAAACAGCAAATAACATGATATGAACATCGTTACATTTTTGCAACGACTAACGAACACGTTATACTCTAACAACACTCTGAACTGATAGGTGAGCACAAAAGCCTTTTTGTGGTTAACAGTGAATATTTAAATACGAAAAAAAATTATTTTCGTGCCACAAAATAATTTTTAAGGTCTATATTGACAACATAATTTTGTGGCAAAAAGGAAGATATTTTGATCACACTAAACGGGTAATTTTTTATCCAGTGCAGTCGATATGCAATGTCTTTTTTTGCGGCAATCAGTTGCCATCCAATGATTAGTGCAGTTTAATCCCTCAGGATGGTGGAGGTGGGTGGGGTAGGACAGGGCCGGCACGTGACTGCGGCCAACCTGTTGCCGAGACGTTATTAGTGCGAAGCTGCAGAGATGTCCGACACTTCGTCCCACGGCCCTCCGCAGTAATCAAGGCCCAGCTACCATCGCCACGCCAATTAATTACTCAGCCGATCAATAAGTGTCCGGAAAACGGGAGGACGATGTAGCGACAGTCTTTTGTCATTTGTTTTGCTCCTCATCGTCCAAGTTACTTCACGTAGCTTGACGCCAGATCTAATACAAATTTCGCTGTGTTCCGAAAAATGTTGGCAACCTGTTTCTGGTATATGGAATGAGGTAGGCCTACATAATCCACATTTATATTACCTTTATTTTGTACATTTTATCATTTAATATATTTCAATAGCACCGTTAATTTAAAATGGCACTTGTACATTACTGGGAAATATGTAAAGACCCATTAAATTCTTGCTTTGTTAGATAAAGTTATTTCCTTACTGCTTAACCTTAGTAGTTTTCTAGAGCGAACTGATCCAGCATTATTATTTATCAAGATACTGCCCAGTAAAAACACATGAAATCCTCCCTTAGGGGCAAGATTTCTCCTCTAGCATCTTCTAAACTGGCTTCAGTTATTGAATACTGTGTTGGAGGATCAGACATGAGTCCCTAACATAAGTCATTAAATATGTGTTAGAAACCAGATAAACCCCGATATAAATTTTCAGACTTACCTGTATATTGTATGCGTAAAGCACGTTTCACGCTTAAATAAAGTATTTGTTATAGTTAGAACGTTTACTTGGTTCTTTAATAAAAATGGCATCGTCTGTCATTAAAAATATTTTGTATGTTTTTCAAATGATTAAATTTGTTTAACTACATACACTTAATGTATTCATACAAAATGCTGCAATTGTTCAAAATTTAAACCGCAAACTTCTGCATACGAGTAATTTCAAGCTCAATTAATATCTTGAAACGAATCAGTTCTGTTTATAAACAACGGATTTGATTTAGAAAGATCCAACGTGTTCCTATCATAAAACATGCGTCTCACCGCTTTTGTATGTTCTGGTGCTTATCAGATTTTAAATGAAATCACCTTCACGGCTAGTGGAAAGCTTTAAATTTTTTTGGATTATTCTTGAAGAAAGACGAAAATAGTCTCTCATTTAAACTACCGCAAGTGTCAGAAGTGGTCGCAAGTAATGCAGAAGTCACTCACAGCAACATGCATATTCGTCCACTTGACGCACTGTGCGAATATTATAAATGCCCAATAAAAAGTTACAAATTGTAATATTGATCGTGGGGCTGCGAAATCTGTCCATGTACTGCAGAAAAATTATTTACAGTATGGCCCACTGCACCTTATACGCATTTCGAAATTTGATCTATGCACTTGTTAGTTGATGTGCGAGTTTGCTAGCATCCGCTTTTAGAGCGCTCCTCGGATGTAATATTTGAAGGAACACCCGTAAGGACATATATGCATTATAATCCGGCATCCACTTTCTCGAGCCACAGTCGCCAGGAAACAATCGCGTAGTAACGCACTAGTTCTACAAAGATAAGTGCGCACAGGGAGCGTTGAAAGGTAGGTCCTAGGGAAAGAGACGTATATAAAACCCAAACGCGGCACTTGAGAGCAGCAAGAAACCACCACCCTCAAAGAACGGCTGATTGACTGTTAAAATCATTGTCCCTTATGCGGAAATAAATTGAGTTAAATTAGTGGCGTGGTTACTAACCTCATACGAAGTTGCGGCGCACACAGGAGTATAACGCTATGAAACCTGGTGAAAACTATTTCTGAACCGTTGCCGTTTGTATTGTTATTTTCTGAATCCTCAATGAAAATAAGACGTAAAAATTGATATGCATTACGTTTGAATGTTTTTTTCAGTATTTCCTGTAACATATATTGTTTTTTAGATTTTATTCACATTAATAAAACTAAAATTTTATTTACGCAGTACAAATATACAAACCTCTTAAATACAAAAAACAATTTTACACTTCATATTTATTTATTATAATGAGACTTTAAATGCAAAAATTATGAATTCCTTGAAATTGAATTTATTAAAAAAAGTCGAGTTTATTTGTAAAGTAGATGTTACAGTTGCATTTATTCTGTCTCTTAATACGTGAATTCTTCCATATTGTCAGCGTTGTCCTTATATCCATGCTCTTCTTGCTCTTGCCATCCCCTTCCTCCTTTTCCGAATTCTTCGTCTTTCCACACATATCTTTGTGTTTCATGTAACAGAAGCTGTAATTTTTGTTTAGAAATCAACTTCGTCATCCTTGAATAGCTCAAGAAATAATCAAATGTTATAAACAATAGATTCTACATATTCCTGCTACACAGTTTATGACAAAAGTTTCTTGAAAACATTTGTCTTTAACGCCGAAAATATTATTCCGTACTTTAACAGTCTATTATGAAAGTTGCCCAATAGGCAATAAGGCATGTCTCACAAGTGTTACCTCATGCATTAATACTTTGTGTTGTTGGCGTCATAGGGTATCATCGAAATAATAGTTCTACATAGGGTACAAAGGGTACCATCCAAATAATTCTACATGCAATTTTGCCGTTTTTTTGCCTACTTTTGAAACTTCGATGTATCTATTTTGCTTGTACTGGAAATAGCATATAGTATCATGCAATTCGTTTCTGACGATTATGACTACTCCAATAACCCGGGATATAGTGTCAGAATATGCGAAAAATCGTCTTGAAGTATTTACATTATTGTGTTGCAAAATCCTGGTTTCGTGGTTTTGCTTGAAAATGAATTTTTTATATGAATTGGGCTTAATGCTGTTTATTAAATACACGAAAATGTATGTTTATATTGACAATATATATGTATATATAAACCGAAGGTGAATTAATTTTGAATATTATTTTTTATGGAAAAAAATAATGTGCATTTTTTATTACATGTTTTTGCAAGCTGCAGCTTATTGTAACACTTTCTGTGAATGTGAATGGACCATGGGCCTACTATTTACGTAGATAATGTAAATAATTTTAACTGACCCTCAACCATAGTTTACAAAACACGTAAGTTACCTCGTCACAAAAAGGGTGCTTATAAGTAACAGTATATATATTTTTTCAAAATTAAATTTAAAATGTGAATTTTTTGCGGGATATTTTTTTTTTGTTATGATATGTTCATTACATTAATATCATAGTTATATGAAAATTGTGGCTTAACAGAGTCTGACACGCTATCAAAACACGTTTGAATATTATCAATTAAATGTTCTGATTAATTAACGAACACCAAGTAATAAAATAATTTACGTTACTACATTTTTTTATTGAAACTAATTGAAATACAACAGACAGCGTATAGTAAGTTTCTCGTACAAGAATGTGGTATGAAGAAAGAAGGAGGCTTATAGTAGGCTTTTTCAATAATGCTTTGGTTCTGGCTTTCTGGCTAGCAAAACGACGCCAGCGGAAGTGAATAACGCGCCCAATATACGCCATGAGTGTTAACTGTCAAAATATATAAATGTCACTGTTGTTAAGAAAAAGTTTACTTTTCAGACTTTTGGCCAGCTTTTGCGGGAAAATACTCCTCTGTGCGGCGTCTCTGTCAGAATACGAATATAGCAACCATAATTCGAAGTACGCGAGGGAAGAGTTTCATTGCCAAAATCCCATCTTTTGATATTTAAATATTTGAAAACTTAGTATAATATATTGAAATGTGGTGTTTTGCTTATTGCTAAAAAAAGTGTTTATATTTCTTACTGAGGAAAATGCTTATAATTAAAACATGAAATTTTTACATGTTGTGTTTCTTAAATCTGGGCCCTCTACCTAGGCATGTTACGATGTTGTGATGAATCTGTGTTTCCAGAGCAGGAATAAGTATACTGTAACGTGTGTCGTGACCGGTGCGTGTTTTGTCTCCATGACGCTGGGCCAGTGTGTGTGTCATTAAGAATATTGAACGTGCCAAATTTACATATTTTAATTCTTCAACTATTGTTATGTTGAATTTAATTATTTTGAAGTCACGTCTGTATATTTATCACAATTTTGCAACTTTGCCCTAGGTTTTTGAAACACAATTTTGTAACGGGAATATGTTTATGTGATTTGAGTGTTTGCTACAATCCCAAAAAATTTATTTACCCCATCCAGATAAATTAAAATTAGTAATTAAATAAACCCTAATAAAAACTTACTACCTATAAAAAGAAGTATGACCGGAATGAAGGTTACGGTAGGCATATTTGTATGCATGTTCACCACTATCTTTTAAGTTTGTAGCTGCTACGTACAAAAAACAAGTGACAAGAGTTGCGTGCATGAATTTGCTGTCTTGTTAGTGGGACTGGCTGCTCCTTCATTTTAATATTTATTCCAATTGAGGCCATCCTTTTAACGAAATAACTCAACACATATCAATAACAAGAGCTTAAATACTACAGTTCTTGCCTCCATGTTTATAACAGGGTTGAACACAATATAGGCCATATATATTTACGTGGATTTTATGTAATGTTCAATGTCGTTTATAACTATTAAATTGAGAATGTAAAATTATAATTGTAAAAACTGTCGAAATACACAAATTTTGAAAAGTCGTTAAGCTGATCTAAATATGGTTATAGTCCTAAATTGTACAAAATTTGTTTTAAAAAATATCAGAATTCTTTGAACAGCTGGAAACCGGAAACAGATCATTTGACAGTTCCAACCTAGAAGTCACATGGCAAGGCACATAGCAGGGCTTCAGAAATGTGAGAAGTAACCGTGAATGGCCTATAACAACCGGACACATTGCATCTAACACTATATGACAACACACAGCTTAAGTGTCAACGGTCTGAAAACTTTAGCATTCTGCACTCTTTATAGTGCTACTCTACAACAGAAAACCTATTAATGTTTATTATAATAGCATTCCATGCTGCAACGTTTGCAGTTACTGCAGCCAGAATGATCCCAAAGGATTCTATCTGAAGGCAATGCGAAATTTATTTTCAGTGCACCCAATAAGTTAACTCTTGCAACTCCCAATATTGGTTTGTGAATGGAATATACTTATTTCCGTCCATCATATAGATATATACATTTATACATAAATAAAAATATTATTAATATATAAGATAGGCAAACTTTTCTCCAAGTGGACAATTGACGGTGTAGGCAACTGCTTAATTAGTTATGAAATAAATAAAATAATTAATTTTGGAATAAATTTATTACTTCACACGTGTTAAATGGGACTTTACGGTTGGCTAAGTGCTAAGGAGCCACCCAATGCTGGAGTCCCGGTTCAATCCCAACCCTCCGGAGGGCGGGAAAGGTTTCAGAAGGAAATTTTCATTTGGGGAATGTTGCGGAACATGCCATGGCGTGGGAAATTCCTCAGAGTCCTCCCGTTTCCTCCCCCTACTTCAATCCGTCCACGCTCTACACCCCCATTCAATGCATTACCTCGTCATTTCTTTGAGCAAACGGAAACGGCAGGGTGATACCCTCAGATAGGACCGCCAGATCAAAATAATGTAGGTCTCGTTTCATACACGTTGAGATTGCTTAAATACAGGAACAAAGTGCCTGTTGAGTGATATCTGTGTATATTGATATAAATCCAAAACAAGTGTTATTATGTGTTTAGGGCTATGGAAAGTTCTCGCACTGCGTGAATTTCAGAAACATAAAATCAAAAATTAAATTTTAACATCATATATTTTGATGGGGTCAGATTTGCTGACAAGATATTTAAATGTTGTAAAATATCACATATTAAAAAATTTCTGATACAGTAAACAGTATTCAGTTTAAAATTTGCAAACTGAAAAAGTAAGTAAAAACTATTAAACAAATTTTTATAAAATTAGATTTAAAAAAACACTTTTTGAAATAAAATTTTTGAAAATCCCTTCATAAAATGTTTTAAATTTTGTTGTTTCCGTGCGTTATTATTCGAAAAACAGTCACAAATGCTATATTAAAGAACTACAGATTGTATCAGAAGGGCTGTATATGATGGCTTCTTAAATTAAAATTTATATTATATAAGAAAACATATATATATATATAAATTTCAAATCATTTTATTTATTTTATGTCTTGGGAGCTTCCGCAATTCGAGACCTTGCAATAATGGATGACGCTTCAGCCGAGACTAGGCCATTGGCTCTGAATTTGCACCCACAAAGAGAAATTTCTCTCTGACGGTAAAATAATTTGATGAACTGTCTCTTTAGTGACAGATCATAAGGAACAAAATTATTTGATTGTTATGATTTATTTTGTTCTTTAATGTATTAGTGTGTGTGAAATACAGGGAACAATAGCTCAATGGGAAGTCTTATCTTGAAACAATCATTAAGGAGAATAAATAATATAAGAATAATTGTTGGAATAAAATTTCTGAAGTCATATTAGCATGTTAAAAGGATACACATATTATTCATGAAATATCAGATATATTGATAGCGTTCACCTTCGTCAGAGGCAAGTAATATAAGTTTGGTAAATAACTGTGACTTGTTAAGTTGCCAGAAGCGAAGAGAGGTATTCTGCTAAGAGAAGATCATAAAAATGACAGTAATTGTATGAGAGAGTAGTAAAAAAAAATAATTCATTCAATAACAATGCTATGTTGGTGAAGTGCGCTGAAAATACACGAATAAGGACGAGCATCCCAGGTTTCGTTTAATTTCGTAGGTTAATGTAGTAATGGCAGTGCTATTTCTCTTTGATAACTAAAAATAACTCAATTGAAGGTAAACTCAGCGATAATGCGTTAAAAGCCATAATTTCATTTCTAAAAATTACATTACATAATTGGCGATATTTGCCACTTTGAGAAGTGCCGTTAAACCCATTTAGTGTATTCTTTTTCCGTTACCAACGTAACTTCATTCGGAAACAAAGTATATAATAAGTTTATACTACCTGTATTATTATTAATCCATTCCCCGTTTGTTTCCAATTGAACTATGTAGCTTAATAGAAACTTTATTAGAGTTTGTGACACGTGTGTGCATGATAACTTCCTCTTATTTGATATTTCGTTTAGGAAATTGGTGTCAATAGCATTGCAAATTTTTTCATGTTAATGATATTTTTAATTGCTGCTTTCACCAAATGTTTTTTCCTGTGACCAATTCATTTCCGTGGCAGATAGTCGTGAGAAACCAGCGCCGTTGTTACGAAAGTCTTCCTATGATGTTCCGCTGCACACAGTTGCGCCTAACTCTTCAGTACGCGTCGTTACGAACACTGTCGTCACTTCTCCATCCACCTAGGGTTCCGTGCTCCTCAACAAACCACCCTGCACCGATCACTTCCGGTTATTTAAAAGTGTAATGATAGTTTATCTTTACCTTTGCATGTTATCCTTGTCTAGGGAACAAGGTTGTAGCCAAGTTTTGCCTTGTGTATTGTTGACATGTCGAGCAAGTATTATCAGATACGATAGAGGTTGTGATGGATGGCCGTGGAGTGTATTTGTATATAAGAGATGACTGAAAATGTAAGGTCAGCAACCTACATAAATTATTTTCAAAGTCACTACAAGACTCAACAAAGTGTTTGTTGGCAGTGGTACTTAACTCACACGGGTGAGATAGTTCATGGGGTTTAAAATAGTAATAGTAATGTGATCATGCTAAGATATGGCCAAGTTAGCGTGATTGTTGAAATCGGTGTTTGTTTCTTTAAGAAGTTATGCAAATAAAATCAGTGTACATTTTTTCTTCTTAGAATATGGATGGTTGGAAGTCAGAAGTAATTCATCCTGCTGCCACTTCGCATACCTGGACTAGTCACACCTAGATGTCGAATTTTAACAGTGCATTTACTTACGGACTGTATGGAATTGCGGGAATCTGACAATTTAATAATTTACAGTTAATATATGAATTGCAAATTCCAGATAATATCTGTAATATATATATATAGGAATTTAAAAAAATGAAATTGCGTTAACCACGAAATTAGTTTGAATGCCATGGCGCAGATAATATATACTAACGACCTGGGTAGTTAATTATCACCTTTAATGAGTTATGTTATCTACTAATCGGAGAAACGAAGATATTCCTAATGAAGATTGCACTCGCCCTCAGATGATCTCTTATACAATTAAATAATAAAACATACCCTTTTAAAAAATAATATACATGAATGACAGCCAATATTATCTCGCAGTTTACAAGAAATATACGTAAAGGATGAAATATAAAAAAAAAAAAATGTATGAAACGAAGATACCGATAAAGCGACATGAACAACGTTCTTCGGTTTGAGGAAAAACTCTACTGACCAAGGATATTATGGAATAAATTGCATAGTAGTGGCGTATGCAAAATTCTACCATTTTGGTATATCATATTTTAAGAAATATTGTGTTTTCCTGGTATCCTTGGCAGAGATACGAAGTCTCGGAAAATCAAATATACAATAGTAGCTTGTTACACGTTAATTGCAATTTATTGTTTTTCTAAAACCTGCTGGCGTGGTTGGTATAAAAATTCCAAAATTGTATTAAATCCATAGTAATCGGATTTGTATTTAATTTGACTAGTCTTGTTTTCATTATGAAGTAATTTTTTGTTTCTTCCTTTAAATATATATAAAACTCTTTAATTTACAGCTTTCAAAATATTTGGCTTAGGGCTTAAAAACGGCTAACTCATGAAAATATTAAAATAATACAATATCTCAACAAAAATTCAGCTAGTTTTCAGAAAACGTCTTGCTATTTCTTTACTTATGAATGCAAAATATAATATCAGGCTTGGATAATTGCATCATACTAATTATGCTTTTACACTTCCCCAACTTCCTCATATTAATAAAAACTGCATATTTAAAATTTTATTCTCTAAGTGTTTTTTTCTTACAGAATTGAACATTGGGAAAAATATTGCTATAAACAGTGGGCTGTAGTTAGTGATATGACATTTGAATACTCTGCTACTCTGCATGAGGACCCTCAGGTACGTTTCACACAAACGATATTGATGCATCAATATTGTAATTAGTGTTTGTATTTAAATTCAGAAGATCTCATTTTACGCATAATTGTACGAAATTAAAAATAAAATGGGTGCATGTACTTAAGTACGTGCGTCATAAGTTATATTTCTTTAGCATGACTAAAACAAAAATGTTATTCCTTATGCAAATAATTTATGTAAGTAGGTGAACGATAAAATGACCGAAGAAAGTCACGTGCCAAAATAAGTATAACTTCAAAACCTAAGTGTAGGAAGTAATGCTCTTAAGCTCTGTTACTAGGCAAATATAACACTTTGTATTTCAGTGATGGGTCGTACCCCTACCACGTTCACTGTCGAATTTCGTTACACTGTGTGCGCGCAACTTCCATTGCACACTAAACTTTTACCCTCAACGCGCCAAAAAAAGTATAATTTCAATAAACATTGTTAATTAAAAAAAATGAATAATTACATGCCCGATAACTGTTTATTGAACTGCTAGTAGCCAGAATAGAAACATTATTTTAAAGTTAATTTCTTATCCATAGGTTACGTGAAACTTTCTTTGATAGAGTTTACCAGTCATTAAAATAGGTGGGAGATTCCTTTATTACAATGTATCAAATATTTAAGACTTGATTTTAAAATGAACAAGTCGTTTAGTTGTCAAAGTCTATATCAAAATATATGAATTGACTCCTCTCTCAAAAAGAACAAAATTTACTTTTAAATAATGAAATATGTATTCTGCAATTGCGGTGACACCGCACTTTCGTAATTGCAGCTTAATACTTACTGACATTGACAAAAATTTGCTTACTGAGAATTTTTGTTCCTTCAACTTCATATGTCGAGCTTATATCTCACCGCATAATTTGAATGAAGTGCGTTTGAAAGGGCGATGTAAATTAAAATAACGTTTGCTATTTTATATAAATTTATTATCTCCCAAACAAAAAAAAGAAATTCAGTTTACATTTTATTAAAACAAGGTATATGTATATTGTGTGGTGGTATTTTTTAAAACATTTTACGGACTGTGTTGAGTTATAAAGCGGCCCTGGTGACAGTATAAAAGATTGATCCAGGATTACGAAAATATAGCTTGAAAATACTACCATAATTTTTGATAGGTTTTTATATTTCCATTTTAAAATTTCTTTCTTTAAATTTTTTACCTATTTTAAACGTTCCTCCTCTGAGTACCTTCACCGAAACCGGTATTTAAGTTAACAGGAAATATTAAAAAATACCTTCACTGTTTAATTACTTTCGTAACTGATCTCCGAATTGTTAACTTTATAGTGCTATCACTGTATTTAATTACTTATCCTAGAAAAATGTGTGACAGGTTTAAGTATAGTGGTATGTGAGGATCATTCATTTGCATCACTCGCTTTTCATAGTGAGATTAATTTTTCATACACTGGATGCGTTAGTTGAACCAATATTTACTTGCAACAATTTCAAACAGTTCGAAGAACTGTCATTTTCCTTTATTTTCCATGCTATTATTTTTCACATTAAAATAATTTTAATAAACAATAAGTTGCGAAATGGATAACATAATAATGTTTACTTGCTTGTAATATGGTACAAGAATAATAATGCTAATCAACTGTTTATCTGCGATTACTGATGCAAATGTATTTTTCAGTGTTATAAAGAAAGGCCAATAAAAACTATTACGGTATGTAAAATAATTTCCCCTTCCTTACTTAGGTCCCAACAAATGTCGAACACCTTTTCCCGCATTACGGCTTGCCACAAATATACCAACTGCGAGTTTTCCTTTAGGTTGGTTGCTCTTAATTGATAACTGGAGCCATGAATTCTCCGCCCTGTCTTAATGCCGTATAAACGCACTGCTCTATCTTTATTTCACGATATCCTCGGTCTGTAACCACAAGGCAGTAAGAGAAATATATATTTATATGCCCCCTTCCCTTTACAGCCAGCACGTTCGCTTCGCCGCGCGGAAGAACTTGGTGGCTTTGCGCGACAACACTAAATTCCCTTCCTCTAACTCCCTTTCGCTGCACGAGATTCTCGGCGCGTGTGGCGAAACAGTACATAAAGTATACCAGATACGGCCCTCGCAAACCTCATACCACAACTGCCGGCTAGCGCAATCTGCCTCTGCCCCTGCCGCGGCTAGTGTATACACACCCGTACTACAAAACAGTACGNCAACTGCCGGCTAGCGCAATCTGCCTCTGCCCCTGCCGCGGCTAGTGTATACACACCCGTACTACAAAACAGTACGTCCTGGTTGCCGGTTCCATTACAACCAAGGGGCAGGAGTTCGGGGAAAGATAGAGCCAGAATAAATAAATATTACAACGCCACAGGAAGAGAAAATGCCTCCGAGTACAAGCTCTTCGCTATTATGGCTACATCGTAATTTCGCTTTTAAACTGCTCCCTTACTCGAATTATTTCTAGGACTCTGTCTTCCTAATGAACCAAATGAAACAAATAAACTTAAAATGTTAATTTGTTGTATGTAATTACTTTTAATTATTTTAACATATTACGGCCACAAATTTAAACAAATTCTTAGAGCCATTATTCAATTTACTTCAACTTTGCTTGTTAGTTGTTGGTAAATGCTCTTCTCATTAAAACTTAACTACGGGATCTCCATTATTATAGCTGACATAAAACAATTTAAGAATTTGAAAACCTGTTTTCATTTTTACCAAATGAGAAGACTAGTATTCATATTATTAAACATATTGTTTTATATCAGTAATTTTTTAGTACAGTGTATTTCCATCCACAATCATGCTAGAGTATTATTTGCCACTTTATTGAGATTAGAGCTTTCAGAAAGTAAAATAGTTGAGAAGTTGTTAAGCGTGTCTATAGAAAAATTTTACACACTCCATAAGTGAGTATACGCCTTTTTTAGTTCCTAGAGAAAACAGGTAAAAATTCTGCTAGAATTTTTTTTCAAGTACGTCATTACATATGTTACTATTAAATAACGACAAAATGTTTCACTTGTATGTAATACTGGGATTAGCAAAATTGAGATAACCTTGTTTGTTGGAGTAGCAGTTTATGGCTCAAAATGTACTGAGTTAATAATTTTGTGTAAGGTTTAATTAGGTGTAATGATTTCTTAGCCTTCGGGTTTTAGTTCAGAAATCAAAATGGTCTCAAACCCGGAAGTCGTGAGGACATTGACAATGGACACAAAAAATTATAGTTTATGTTTACCTAAGTTCGTAAACCTACTACACCATTCAAATGCTTCTTATTTATTTAATAGGATGACAGGGGAATATCAAGAAATACATATTTTAAAATATGATATACTTGTGAACCAGCCTGGCTTCACCTGGGTACAATTGAGTTTTACAGTGATACACTAATAAATAAAATGGGAAAAGACAATTTATGTAAAAAAATGACTATAAAACTATACAATATTGGTCTATGTTTTTAACTGATTACAGCAACCCCAAAAAAAGAAAATATTTTTTACCCGATAGCCAAGAAGTAGGGTATTGTTTTTGGAGTTTATCTATGCAACTATTGCGTAGTTACCACATTTCCGCTTTGCAGCGTCGATGTACGAAAATCAAAACGTGAGTTTTATCTAGTTGTATCCTTAGAAAAGAGCGTACCTAGGTACTGTTTTTTACGCTTGGCTGAGGGATATTTATCGATCACCAAATTTAAGCAAAGTTTCCAGCGGCACACATTTGGATGGGTGACCGTTTAGTGGCATTACATCTGAGCGCTTCCGGGCTTCGGAGGGCACGGTAAATATTCGGTCCCGGTTGTTATCGATTTATAGCAGTCGTTTAGCCATTTCAGAGGTCCTTGGGTGGCCTGATAAACTCTGACACTAGAGGAAAAAAATATTTCGGTAACGTTCCCAGCCGTTGCAGGATTATGTTTTGTTGTTTTTCCACAGTACCCGTACAATTTACCGCGATAAAAAGTATCGTTTGTCCTACTCCAGGACTTAAATTACCTACATACAAATTTTCATCAAAATTCGTTCAGCCATTATGGAGCTGAGAAGTAGCAAACACAAACAAATGCTTTTATTTTTCACATGAAAATAATTTTAATAAACAATAAGTTGCGAAATGGATAACATAATAATGTTTACTTACTTGTAAGATGGTACAAGAATAATAATGCTAATCAACTGTTTAGCTGCGATTACTGATGCAAATGTATTTTTCAGTGTTATAAAGAAAGACAAATAAAAACTATTACGGTATGTAAAATAATTTTCCCTCCCTTACTTAGGTCCCAACAAATGCCGAACACCTTTTCCCGCATTACGGCTTGCCACAAATATACCAACTGCGAGTTTTCCTTTAGGTTGGTTGCTCTTAATTGATAACTGGAGCCATGAATTCTCCGCCCTGTCTTAATGCCGTATAAACGCACTGCTCTATCTTTATTTCACGATATCCTCGGTCTGTAACCACAAGGCAGTAAGAGAAATATATATTTATATGCCCCCTTCCCTTTACAGCCAGCACGTTCGCTTCGCCGCGCGGAAGAACTTGGTGGCTTTGCGCGACAACACTAAATTCCCTTCCTCTAACTCCCTTTCGCTGCACGAGATTCTCGGCGCGTGTGGCGAAACAGTACATAAAGTATACCAGATACGGCCCTCGCAAACCTCATACCACAACTGCCGGCTAGCGCAATCTGCCTCTGCCCCTGCCGCGGCTAGTGTATACACACCCGTACTACAAAACAGTACATCCTGGTTGCCGGTTCCATTACAACCAAGGGGCAGGAGTTCGGGGAAAGATAGAGCCAGAATAAATAAATATTACAACGCCACAGGAAGAGAAAATGCCTCCGAGTACAAGCTCTTCGCTATTATGGCTACATCGTAATTTTGCTTTTAAACTGCTCCCTTACTCGAATTATTTCTAGGACTCTGTCTTCCTAATGAACCAAATTAAACAAATAAACTTAAAATGTTAATTGGTTGTATGTAATTACTTTTAATTATTTTAACATATAACGGCCACAAATTTAAACAAATTCTTAGAGCCATTATTCAATTTACTTCAAACTTTGCTTGTTAGTTGTTGGTAAATGCTCTTCTCATTAAAACTTAACTACGGGATCTCCATTATTATAGCTGACATAAAACAATTTAAGAATTTGAAAACCTGTTTTAATTTTTACCAAATGAGAAGACTAGTATTCATATTATTAAACATATTGTTTTATATCAGTAATTTTTTAGTACAGTGTATTTCCATCCACAATCATGCTAGAGTATTATTTGCCACTTTATTGAGATAAGAGCTTTCAGAAAGTAAAATAGTTGAGAAGTTGTTAAGCGTGTCTATAGAAAAATTTAACACACTCCATAAGTGAGTATACGCCTTTTTTAGTTCCTAGAGAAAACAGGTAAAAATTCTGCTAGAATTTTTTTTCAAGTACGTCATTACATATGTTACTATTAAATAACGACAAAATGTTTCACTTGTATGTAATACTGGGATTAGCAAAATTGAGATAACCTTGTTTGTTGGAGTAGCAGTTTATGGCTCAAAATGTACTGAGTTAATAATTTTGTGTAAGGTTTAATTAGGTGTAATGATTTCTTAGCCTTCGGGTTTTAGTTCAGAAATCAAAATGGTCTCAAACCCGGAAGTCGTGAGGACATTGACAATGGACACAAAAAATTATAGTTTATGTTTACCTAAGTTCGTAAACCTACTACACCATTCAAATGTTTCTTATTTATTTAATAGTATGACAGGGGAATATCAAGAAATACATATTTTAAAATATGATATACTTGTGAACCAGCCTGGCTTCACCTGGGTACAATTGAGTTTTACAGTGATACACTAATAAATAAAATGGGAAAAGACAATTTATGTAAAAAAATGATTATAAAACTATACAATATTTGTCTATGTTTTTAACTGATTACAGCAACCCCAAAGAAAGAAAATATTTTTTACCCGATAGCCAAGAAGTAGGGTATTGTTTTTGGAGTTTATCTATGCAACTATTGCGTAGTTACCACATTTCCGCTTTGCAGCGTCGATGTACGAAAATCAAAACGTGAGTTTTATCTAGTTGTATCTTTAGAAGAGAGCGTACCTAGGTACTGTTTTTTGCGCTTGGCTGAGGGATATTTATCGATCAGCAAATTTAAGCAAAGTTTCCAGCGGCACACATTTGGATGGGTGACCGTTTAGTGGCATTACATCTGAGCGCTTCC
>NQII01008180.1:4160-28026 GCA_002778355.1 Clitarchus hookeri
CTGGTACACCTGCCTAATATCGTGTAGGGCCTCCCCGAGCACGCAGAAGTGCCGCAAGACGACGTGGCATGGACTCGACTAATGTCTGAAGGTATGCGGGAGGCAATTCACACCATGAATCCTGCAAGGCAGTCCACAAATCCAATCTGCGCAAATCTGAGAAAGGGTTGCACGTCTGTCACGTTTAATTATTCTCGTCAGTCGTCGTTTTTCCCGTTCTTTCACAATCTTTTTCCGGCCGCAGCGATGTTGAAGATGTGATGTTTTACCGGATTCCCGATATTCACGGTACACTCGTGAAATGGTTGTACGCGAACATCCTAATGTTATCGCTACCTCGGAGATGCTGTGTCCCATCTCTCGTGCGCAAACTATAACACCACGTTCAAACTCACTTAAATCTTGATAACCTGTAATTGTAGCAGCAGTAACCGATCTAGCTGCCGACCGCATCGCGTTACTCTGATTGGTTCCATACCTCTGTTATTTGCATACGCACGCCTATACCAGTTTTTTTGGCTCTTCAGTGTACAAGTGCCATGAGATGTTCATTAAGAATGCTGGTCAGAAAAAAATAAATTATGGTATACTTAAACGAAACTCCGTTCAACTTCTAGACATTGCTTTTAAGTACTCTTTCCTCGCTCAACCAATTATATCGCATATTTTTGGTATTGTGGCATGTTCAAACCATAATTAAGGAGTTTTCGGCACGTACCAGTAAAATAATACAGAAAATTTAACAAAGGCGACTGAAAGGTCATGACCTTAATTCACTTTAAGGCATGCATAGCAAAACTCTTACAAAAATCATAGACTGCTACAAATAAAATTATACAAAAATGTCCTTATATTAAGCAAATTTTTAAAAGTTGCGAAAACATTTCATTGCGTGATTTTAAAGATTCCTTGAGGTAACTCGTGGTATCTTATTTCACTGTAAATTATCTAATTTCGGAAAGTGAGATAGTTTTTATTATATATGTACGTCCCAAAAACGCTAAAAATGCGATTTTTAAATGCTACTGTGTAAAAAAAAGATGTCGTCTAAAATTGTTCATGCGTGGAAAGAATATTCGTAAGTAATGTCTATACAGTTTAACAGCACTTCGTACAAATATTTTAAAAAAATTAAGTTTCCGGTCACCAGCACCCTTAAAAGCTTTAGCCACGAATTTTTTTTTTTCTACGTAGTTTTCTCATAAATACGTATCAAAATCAGAATTTTGCTGTTTTAGAAACATACACATAATGAAAACCACCTTACGAGCAGAAGTTAAATTATTCCCGCCGAAAAATAAGCTTCCAAGAGCTACTTCAAGGCATCTATAAAATTGTACCGCGAAATGGTTTTGTAATAAAAAAAAATTGCTGATAATAAGGAAATTCTAGGATGTTATTGATTTTTTCCCTCCTCATATTTTTTTTTAAATAACTTTTACTAAACATGCCTTAAAATTAATTAAGACAAGATATTTTAGGTGCCCTTTTTTTAAATTTCCTGGAAATAGTTTTGTTTATTTTATTTGTACATTACGAAAACAGTAAAATTCTGACTTCAACATGCCATTTTTCCGAAACGATGTGATCTAAAAACATTTTATCGGAGGCAAAAGTAGTTACATATAATGTCTAAGAGACGAGCAGTATGTGATACAAATATAAAATCACAGTTTTTTTTCCCCCGTGGTCAACGGCCCTAAGTAGTATAACGGGTTATCCACAGGAGGTTCTCTCGTGTGACCTCGGCAGTGGTTGGCTTCGAGACGAAGCAGACCTGGAGGGTTACCCTCCCTCAAGGGTCGACTAAGTGAGTGGCGTCACTTCTCCGGCACTGACCTGGACAGCCGGCAAGGTGGAGGGGAAAGCCTCCAGGGTAGTGCACCCCCGATGGACCACGGGTATCAGAGTGCGAGCGTCCCGTAGCGCTGTAGGGGGATGTGCAAGGTTCACGAGCATGTCATACAAGGTCCTCGTGTGTCGCCAGATGTCGTGTTAGCCCGAGATTACCCTCGTTGATCGGGCGTGTCTCGATGCCACCCTTATGGGGACCGTCGCCTATAAATAACGCCCTAGCGCAGGGTTGGGTCCAGGGGGAAGGGGGGTTAACATGAGACATGACTACCCCCATAGGGGCCGTAACGATGTAGTGGTTAGACTACTCGCATCCCACCAAGGCGAACCAGGTTCGATTCCCGGCGGGGTCGCTCCCGGATTTTTGCATGTGGGGATCGTGCCTGACAATGCCACTGGTTGGCGGGTTTTCTCGGGGATCTCCAGATTTCCCCGCCCTTGCATTCCGTCGTTGCCCTATACTCACCATGTTTCACCCTCGGCGGCTCTCAAGACCTCTATGTTAAGAGCCACCCAAATCTCTATCTCCACACACTATCCCTTCCCCCCTTCCCATCAACCCCCTTCCGACCAGAAAAAATGACTGAAATTGACATGAAACCATCCTTTAAATGTTTTAAAAGTAAAATCAAATAACATAAGAATTTTTTTACGTGTAACATACCTAAAAATATTGTTCCCTAAAACTATGACTAAACAGAGCCCTCCTCCCTTATCACTAATCGTACGTCTAGCTTTGCACCGGCGCAATGGACAATAAACCACCCCCTCCCCTTCCTCATCCCAACAGAAAGTCTCGATACGCTCCCGGCCTAGCGGCTGGTGTTTAGGTGACGTTAAACTTGCCTAGTTGCTTCTTCTAGGTTCACCAAACTATTATGGCAGATCAACATGGCTTCAGAATACAGACCGCGGTAGGACAAGAGGCGTGGGATGACCGGCAAAACTACGTGAAACTGAAGAAGCCACTCTCTCTCTCTTTCTCTCTCCCGTTCTCTCTTACTGTCGTTCTCTCTCCTGCCTCCAAACAACACCCACGGGACCGCACGCGTGCTTCTGGTGCCACGTCAAAAGGCGAGGCATCGCGCTGTGTAACTGGGGGGTGGGAGTGACGAGTTGGACGCCGAGGTCAATACAGAACTGTGACCTCGCGCGGTAAACGACACGGGTCAGCCGCTATCCCACACCTGCCGTGGAGATGGAAATAAGAAATTACAAAGAGTGTGGAGCAAGCGGCGCTTTTATCTGGTAACTATACTACCCTCACATATCTGATAAATTATTTTGTGATGTATTCTTCCTAAATGTTAAAAAACCTTTTAACGCTGTTGAAACGTACAATTCAATGGCCTTAATATGTGGCTCATTAAAACTATTACACAGGATTTAAAAATAGTCATTGTATCAGTTTAAAGAAGTGGCCCAGGAGGATAAAGCGAATATATTTTGTCAGGCAAAACTATTGTGGGCGCTACGTCATATGCGAAACACATAACCCTACATTGTAAAATTGTTATAGTCTATTCCTGGTTTCTTCACACTTTTTAAATCAAACCTTTGAAAAATCACCCCATGTATGACGTACTTTAGTTATTTTCTAAATATGCCATGTATCACTAGCTTTTATACATCTGTTAACATAACAGTATATTATTTAAAGTTATATTATCTTCTTTTCATAAATTATAACATTTAATTAATAATTAATATGAATAAAACCAGTGATAAAATACGTGTGTTGGTAATGCCTAATAATAAATAGTTCTTATGGTAAATATTATTACACTGAGCGCGCACGAATGCGGTGCGTTGTCCCTGTGGTGTAATGTTCTAGGCTTGGTTGAGTTTAGTTTGAATGAGGCGGAGGGATATCCTGCAAGTAGAACTTTAGTTGTGCTTCAGAGAAGTTGGAAGTAACCGTGAATGGCTTATACATGTCCTACTCTAAGCGCAGCGAGTGCTATTTGTTTAGTTGCGATGTAGCAATCAACATAAAACAATAACAAGAGAGCACTGCACGCAATTGGAAGGAAGCAGAGCAAGAAAACTAAAACCACCTCAGATAAGGAATAATTGTATTGTCTTATAATAACACCAAATTTTAACCTTTACTAAGTTACATGCGATGATNATGGCTTATACATGTCCTACTCTAAGCGCAGCGAGTGCTATTTGTTTAGTTGCGATGTAGCAATCAACATAAAACCATAACAAGAGAGCACTGCACGCAATTGGAAGGAAGCAGAGCAAGAAAACTAAAAACACCTCAGATAAGGAATAATTGTATTGTCTTATAATAACACCAAATTTTAACCTTTACTAAGTTACATGCGATGATNCACCTCAGATAAGGAATAATTGTATTGTCTTATAATAACACCAAATTTTAACCTTTACTAAGTTACATGCGATGATAAGTGTGTCGAATACTATATTCAATACTTTTCGCAGTACAATTACTATCATTCTTGTCACATCAGTATATTAGGGTAAATACACCAAGATATACTGAAAACTTGCCCTGTTTATCATAAAATAATAGATATCAAACTTTTAAAGTTTTACACAACTCAGCGGTTTGTTCGCAGCCTTGAGAATAGAAAGAAAAGATTTTGTTTTAGGGGTAAAGATGAGGAAAAAAATAATCATCGGATTAAAATTTAACAACGCACAGGGAAATGTTGGATTAATTAAGGTCTTCATTTTCACACAACAAACAAGTATAGAGATTATTTGTATACTGTAGAATATAATACAGCTGATGCATTTCTGTTCTTTGCGATTTCCATAATTCAACTATTCCTTCTGGCCCCAACCTTGCCATGTCCNATACAGCTGATGCATTTCTGTTCTTTGCGATTTCCATAATTCAACTATTCCTTCTGGCCCCAACCTTGCCATGTCCATGAAAGGAGGGGCAGAGTAGCTGGAAAAGACACCGTAGTGATGTATTCTATCACTCTGGTTGAACCATGGCATCTCCACGGATGGAAAGCATTTAAGTCCTGACCTGCTCTTTACAAGTGCTTTCGCAACTCCCAACAATAAAGGCACACGGCCTTNTACAGCTGATGCATTTCTGTTCTTTGCGATTTCCATAATTCAACTATTCCTTCTGGCCCCAACCTTGCCATGTCCGTGGAAGGAGGGGCAGAGCGGCTGTAAAAGACACCGTAGTGATGTATTCTATCACTCTGGTTGAACCATGGCATCTCCACTGATGGAAAGCATTTAAGTCCTGACCTGCTCTTTACAAGTGCTTTCGCAACTCCCAACAATAAAGGCACACGGCCTTNGATGGAAAGCATTTAAGTCCTGACCTGCTCTTTACAAGTGCTTTCGCAACTCCCAACAATAAAGGCACACGGCCTTGCTCTGTAGCCAGTCATGTTTTATTTAAACGCACGCGACTGTTTAGTTGTTACACACCATGTCGATAGTGTTTTGCCATGTTTATGCTGGTTTTTCTCTCCCCCTGAGTTTTGTCGAATGGCTACACCCATTCTCTTGCAAGACATGTGGCCTGAAATAAACTAGATGTAACATAATTCGACGAAGGTTGGCAGCACAGGCTGTCACGGCCTCCCCAGGCAGGACACTTCCTCAGACGAGTCTCTCTCTCTCTCTCTCTCTCTCTCTCTACGACCTGTCTCCCTGACTGTCTCCCCACCCACGGGAGCCATTGTGCGGATTGAATAGCCCAGAGGTCCCCCCGTTACTCTCCCGGTTATATCCTTCGAAATCTCTCCTCGCGTCCATTTATTTTTTGAGCAGGGAGAGTTCTGAAGGCGCGGAGAAGCCAGATCCACTAAGCAAGAAATCCCGAGACAAATCCCAGTCCTCGAGGCACGGGGGTTGAGGTGACGCTGAGAGAAAAAAANTCCACTAAGCAAGAAATCCCGAGACAAATCCCAGTCCTCGAGGCACGGGGGTTGAGGTGACGCTGAGAGAAAAAAACTCGCTGGAGAGTTGAGAGGTTAGGGGCGTCTTGTAGCATCCAGGTCTTGGGGGCCGATGAGGGTGAAGTGAGGTGAGAATGGAGCAGCACTGGCATGCAAAATACTGGGGAAATAGGAGATCCTCGAGGAAACCCGCCGACCAGCGGCATCGTCCGGCGCCGTTCCCGCTATGGCTCCAGCATCTACTAAATGTTGTAGCCGTAGATACGAATAGTGTTGTCAGCACAGGCGAGGTAGTTGCATACACCGCACCGCATCTAGACGTCCGCGGTTTCTTAATCTTGAATTCGACGTCGCCGGTCTGTTTCTTCAGGAAAATACTGCACCTCAATTAAATGTTTACATATTTTTCTGTAGCCTCCAACTAAATTTCCAACACTCAATATTCGGCACTGCTGCGAAACGTACTGGTCTATTTAGTGTCGATAATATGTAATGACGATTTCCACTTTCAGAGTTCCGTCGCCACGTCGCAAAAGTGAGAAAATGAGAAGGAAGCATACTGTAATAAAACTTAGTCATAGACTATAAAACATGACAGATTTTCCATCAATAACGTATGCTACATTTGCATTGTTTACATAAAAAATTTAAGATTGCTGCAGATAATATCTTCTCAGACTTATCATCCCACGTAAGTCCGTGCGAGACTTATCAAGCTTCGGTTCAACTAAACAGATATTCAGTATTGTTGACTGCCATGCCAGATAGCTTTAAATAAATAAAATAAAGTGCATACAAGACAGATGGCCAGAAATATATTTAATTATTGTCATTATCAATCAAATTGACAATAGTGTAATTTTGCTGCATTTTTCAAATGCAGTTTATAAAATGGCTGCCATCACGCGCGGGATTGTAAATAGNACAATAGTGTAATTTTGCTGCATTTTTCAAATGCAGTTTATAAAATGGCTGCCATCACGCGCGGGATTGTAAATAGAACAGCACAAACTCAAACAAAAATAAAGAAGACATATAATTTCAATGGCGGAAAGAACTTGAAGGATTCCCATGATCATGTCTTTCCACGCAAAGCGGCAATAAAATCAATTGTAAAAATACGAAGTGCCAGCAGCCTGCCAACCAGGTGCGTAAGTTACAAGCGTAGAGGCAAGTTGTAAAAATACAGCTCCGGGAAATAAAAATGACGGGAATTAAAACGCTGCGTGTGGGTACACGTCAAACAAAACACTGAGCACAGTGCTAAAAAAAAAAAAAACCGTAGCTTAATGTAAACATGCTCTCGCTCTGGTGAGGACATGGAAGGGGGGGTCCCCTTTGACAGCTCTCGGGCGCACTCGATGGAAAAACAGAGCACGGAAATCTAGTGAAGAGTGCGTCAGAAGGACTAAAGTAAAAAAAAAAACTAATTTCGAAAGCTGTGTCGCCGCGGATGGGCGAAATAGAGAAACTCGCATTCTCTAACGAATCCACGGGCCCGTTAGATTCAGTAGCGTAAAAAATAAATGGCGTGTGGGGAGTGCACCCAAGGCAAGGCGACACCCTCCGAGTGACGGTCTTTCCAGCTGGGACCCGTAGGTGACCGTCATCCCCGGGCATGACAGAAATGATACCCTAGAATGGAGCGGCGCTGGAATGCAAGGGCGGGGGGAGCGGGAGCACCCCGAGAAAACCCGCCGGCAAGCGGCATCGTCCAGCACGATTCCCACATGCGAAAGTCCGGGGATCACCGTGGTGGGAGGCGAGCGCCCTGGACACTACGCCACCGCTACCCCCTCAGTAGCGTGGCATGCGCCGTCCACTCTCTGCACGCGGGCTACGTGCGTATAATGACTGAGCTAGAACCAGGAGTAACTGCATCCGTCGTCCACATCACTTCGTGCGTCACGGATTAGCGAGCTGGGGGCGGCGCATTTGTGACTGAGTGAAACTGGGGGGCGAGTTTCCAGATCAGGACGTCGGTTCTCCGCAGTCGCTCCAGGTGAGTGCCGAGGTGTATCTTCCCTACAGGCTGCGGGGGGCCACGGTGGTGTAGTGGATAGTCTACTAGCCTCCCACCTAGGTGAGCCGGGTTCCATTACCGGCGGGCTCGCTACCGGTATTTTCGCATGTGGGAATCGTGCCCGGACGATGCCGCTGATCGAAGGATTTCCTCGGGGATCTCCCGTTAGTGAATATATATTTATAAGTTAAATACCGTCATAGATAAAAAAAACCATAGTATATCTTCGTTAAAGTAATAGTATTTCCTAGCGACCTGAGCGCACTTTGCTGATTTTTGAAGGTCTTGCTGTAGCAAATCGACGAGCTCCCTGCTGCAGGGTATGACTAAGAAATAGTAATAGTTAGGGCCAGTGACTTTTCGTGTAAAAATNCAGTAGACTTCAATACTATATACACACCTCAGCTGTTGTTATACCTCCATTGGCTGCTGGTGCCGTGTCCGTCTTTGACCAAGCTACTCAGGACTAAGTTACTCCGACACTGAACCTTCGTGATTCGTGTGCAAACCGTTAACACGGGCCAGAACATTTTTTAGCCAATCAAAGAAGCTGGACCACCCTACAGTGCTTTGGACTGTATCTTGTCTCGAAATATTTTCGCGAAATATCACTGCCCCTAGTAATAGATAAACAGGCTATTTACTTAAGCTATGCTCAGCTAAAGGAAAGGTTTATGTTGCCTCATTACGGTGCCGATGTATGGGAGGGCCTTCTCTTCTTACTAGTCTCTCTGTTGGAAATCCTCAAACACGCAGAGAAGTTTACTTCATCATCGTTTTTTATTTTTTGCCAGACTGGCTTCACTTTCCAACTTTATTCTCTCTCGTAGGCCTCGGTGACTTCGCAATTGCCATCTCAGGCGAATGTGTCAGGGGGGGGGAAGGTTAATTACTTCGCTCCGATGCCTTAATTCGCTATTAATGCCAACCTGCAAGTACCCATTCTGATTTTAGCATCACAGAGTTATGTAATGGTGGCCCTAAATAAAGACGAAATTTAACTCAATTTTATTAAGAAACAGCAAGCTCACCCCTTTGATGCATTCAAACCTCGGCGAGCAGTCATATTAACGTTTTCCTCGAATAAACGAGGCTACCGTGCATTTAATTACATGATGACTGACGGCTTCGATATAAGGCTCTCCTTCACGCCTTTTGCTGCAATTATTCGTTTTCGCGTCGTTATTTCGGATTCGTAGTAATTACTCACAATTCACGATTATAGAAAATGTACATTTTACGGGTGGTTTAATTTTCTTTGTGCGTAATTTTAATTGTGTGTAATCTGCTAGTTGTAAAATGTCAGGAACATATTTGCATTTTATCAATAAGTTCCTGCCTGTTTGCAGACAGGAAAGAACACACGGTGAAAATTAGATGCAAAATTATAAAGCAACTAGTAAATTGTAAATTTTCTATAATCAAGCATTTTCAGTAATGCTTCTGAAACTGAAGTTATGACTATCAACTTGCACTTACAAGCCGGCGTAGTCACTTGGAGGTCAGAGTTTACCGTTCCTTTTCTTTTTAATTACCCGAAATCTCCTACACAGGAAAGTTACGAGTGTCCCCGTACAGGATAATGAAGCAGAATATGTTTGGACGTTAAATTTTGATTTTTCTCCAAGCAAATGTGGATCATAGAATGGCTTTTTATCTGCGCGACACAGCCGTGTGTGTGTGCACGTGCTGATTTGCAAAACCTTCGCACTTTTAGCGAACAACGTAATTCAAAGTGAAAGAACACGTGTTATTAGCACTATAATTTTCACTGCCAACAAACCCCTTCCTCTGTTTATGCTTCGTGACAAACATTTAATTTCGACCATACTAAATACGACTGTTACAAATATACATTACATTTATTTCTTATTCTGAGCACCAAAAAAAATGCATTCAATTAGAGAGAGTCATCTGCCATGTAGATTGTTTGTATAATTAATTTTAATTTCGAAAGTACCACACGCGCGCATTCTTATTTGCTAATAGCTTACCCGGTCACGCGTTGCTGTGGCATAAAAGACTTTGGTTCTATTCATTTCTGTGAAATTTATTGAAAGAAGTATATGTATAATATATATATATATAAGTATATGTATATGTATATATGTAAAAAAAACATTGAGAACAACAAACTGAAATGTTCAAACAGACAGCTGTCAAAAAGGCCTTTCCTGACGCGAAAGCATGGTAAAAATTAGCTTTTTTCAGATTTTAGTACCTTTGCAGGTAATACAGATAAAAAATAAAGGTGTACAAACACTCGTGGGAACGAAAGGAAGGTTTATAAAAAAACCGAATGAAAATCGGTTGATTTTTTTCGGGAGTCATGCGCGTCCGAACAAACGGACACGACATATATATTTTATATATATATATATATACATTCACACCACCGCTTGCCAGCCAATCCTGTCACCATCGAGAATATCTATTTACAGACTACTTTGTTCCCTTCAGCAGTTTCAGTATCAAATGCACTTGCTCGTTTCGTTGCATGGGAAATGTGAACTGAGTTGTTCTTGGCGACTTTGGTTCCTGTGTTCCATAAAAACCTGCACACGTGCCTCACAGCCAGAAATGAAACGTAAATGGCCTTCGTAAGTTTTAAAAATGATCTGTTTAATTTTAATTGTTTTGAATTTCAGATGTAAAAAAGTAATATAACATGGTTTCTTTACTTACGTGACTAGCTGGTTCCAAGATACACGTGCACTTTTAATCATAACGATAGCAGTAAGTAACAGCTAAATAATACTGTCCTTTTGTGCATCAAGGTTGAGCACGATCTCTTTATTCATTTGATAAGGAATAAGTCACATAACAAATAACTATGCAGGCATTTACCTCGAACAGAGGCGAAAAACCAACATAAATCATTTCTCAAAAGCAGCTGGCCGTAATGAAACCAGCAAATTCCCACCTTTGTATCAGGCGAGGTATCGCACGAAGAAACACACTCAGTCACAATTAAAGATAATTTTTAAAACTATGTCAAACGTTTTTAAGAAAACATGTTCATTTTTACGTGACGTGTACTTTGTTTGTATCAGAAATCGTAAATAACAATAATATATGTACGCGCGCTAAAGAAAAAACTTATTTGAGTGTCGAAAAAAAAATTGTCGAAGTATTTTAACATCCGGCATAAATAAAACCGAATGTTTGGAATCTTAGGTAAATGCCACGGAAATCCTTTCGACTAAGAACTTTCAAACCATAAGTTCTTGAACTTTTATGTAGTTCGGACAATCATTCTCAAATGTATTTGTTAACAGTTAATAAATTACAATAACTTCAAGATCACTCATGTTATATAATTTGGTACCAAGTTTTAAAATATAAACCAAGAAAGTCAGCAAGAAAAAAATTAACTTTCTTGTAATTATTCCATCTGGCAGAGGATTTAGACGTTGAACTGATGCTCTAAAACATACAAACACCTGAAAATTGTTTACACGAATTGTCAATTTATTGCTTACAGTAAACTTAGAGGTGTGAAAAACTTTCAAATATTTTTCCCCGGTAGAAGTTTTGTTAGATGAGATGAGACGCATCTGGCCTACGAAACTGCACTTTTAGGAAGAGAACTGGTATTCGTGTGCTAAATGAATCATTCCTTTGGGTACAGCTGATCCATCCACGGCAAACGCTTTGCTTGGCTCGTCACGACCGGAAGGAAGCCTGGAAATGGAAAATGCGTGGCCTAGGGAAATCGTGACATGGTAGCCCAAAGAAACCTGAAACCTCCTCGAAAAGAAAACAATTTTACTTTCGGCATCTCCTTTATAAGAAACTCGACGACGCCCGGAAAGGAGAGAAAAAGAGCGAGGGAATGCAATAGTCTGGCTTTATGAAACCGCCACTTGTTTGGGGTCGGGTCGGCCGGATTTGAATAAATGGATTCTGTATCTCAGACCCGCGACGTCCTCGCTGTCTAATGTTACGAGTGTACTTTTCAGGCCATTCATACATGAAAGTGTCTTAGGGCGTAGTTCAATAATGACTCATGATTCGGTAGAGCACAACAGTATAAGATGAGTTTTATTATACATAAGTAGGGTCAGTGACTATTCGTGTAAAAATCAGAGCACACTGCAGACTTCAATACTATATACACACCTCAACTGTTGTTATACCTCCATTGGCTGCTGGTGCCGTGTCCGTCTTTGACCAAGCCACTCAGGACTAAGTGACTCCGACACTGAACCTTCGTGATTTGTGCGCAAGCGGTTACCACGGGCCAGAACATTTTTTAGCCAATCAAAGAAGCTGGACGACGCTACAGTGCTTTGGACTGTATCTTGTCTCGAAATCTTTTCGCAAAATATCACTGCCCCTACACATAAGGATTTTACAATAACCATTTAAATTACTATTGATTGGGGGAGCTTTAAATTGAATACCAAGATGCTAATTAATTATATTAAATGTTACTTACTTCACGCCATTACTATTACTGTGTAATTGGAAAGTCGTCACCTTGTTCATATTGCCGGAGGCTGATTATAGGAGGCGGTTAACGACGGCCGGACACACCCATCTTCCGTGATATTCTCTCTGGTCGGGTAGACGACAAAAGACGCCGCTCCCGGTGTTACGCTGACCTATATCAGGCGCGTTGTTTAATATTTCGGCCCCGTTTACTGGCCGGTGGAGGGGATTTCTGCAACTGTCTTTCACAAGGTGCTGTTGCAATCACGCTCGCGCCATGGTTTAATGTTTGAAGGTGTGATCAGGCAGACCGTCCAGTTAAGGCCTGATCACATCATAACACTAAGTATGCTTCTGGCTACAGGACAGTTGCAAGCGAATGCTTCTTTTTCACTTAAAATTCACATTATGATGTGCATACTTCCAAGGTAGCGGCTCTGTAGTTTTTTCTCTGCATATAATAACGTTTTGAAAATAAAAAGTAATTTCCAAAAACGGCAAAATTGTAGTTTGAGCGCTTGATTATTTCATTGTTTCCTTCGCTACTTACAATATTACATTCCTGTTACGACGTTTCACGCAGGTAGACAAACACGAAGAATGAGTTATGCAGGGGTGGTAGTTAAACTGCAAATATTTGTAAATGCGGCGTTAAAGAACTTCCGAGGCAAATAAATAAATTTGCTGCTAGTGTAATAAAAAAATTTATATTCGTCTCTGGTGTCAAAGATTTTTCTTTGTGTCAGTACGGGTATACTGTGAGAAAATTGTCCTACAAAAAAAAATATATTCACGTATTTTATTTTGATTTTGATTGCTTTGAGTGTTCAAACTACAATGGAAAAGTATTGCACACTGAAGTGTCCTAATTTAATATTTTATATTTGACAACTCCGAACATAATGTAGAATCGATGGATTCCAGTCTTACGTTAATGTGTTTCAATGATAATTACATCATTCACAAAAACAATTAAAAACGTGAGAAGTAACTGTAACTTATTAGACTTCGTAAAATTAAAACAACACCAAAGCTAACACGACATAATAAGTTTATACAGCAATCGTAAATTGTATTAATTTTAAACATCTGCACTGCCTCTTCTAAAATATTGTTAAGTAATCAAGGATTAAGTAAGTGCATTGAAACCGAGATGAGAAGCAACAAATTATATAGGTTTAATTCAATACTATATTACAGGACATCCACAGCATATGTTGGCCCACGCAGAGTTATGAAGTCCGTCTAGAAATAACAAACAATGCGGCTTCCGGCAGTATTCACGCCACATTGCCGTGTGGTAATGTGGAAGTGGAAAGGTTTGGCCGACTATTAAAATCGGAGTCTTGTGAGCCGATGAGGTTGAGGCGAGGTGAGTATAGAAGAGCGCCGGAACGCAAGGGAGAGGGAAACGCGAAATCCCCCCAGAAAACCCGCCGACCAGCGGCATCGTCCGACACGATTTCCAAGAGAGAAAATCCGGGAGTAACCCCGCCTGGAATCGAACCCGGTTCGCTTTGGTGGGAGACTAGTGCTCTAGCAGGTGGCGCCCCACTGTCCCATTAATGGCTATGGGAAGGTGTTACAGTACACGAAATCCCGAAACATAATCTACTGTAATCTACTGTAATCCCGAAACATAATATATTGTAATCCTGAAACATGATCTATTTACTAATCACGGTTGTTTTTCAGAGCACAATTTTTTTTACAGTGTAGCTAACAGTCCTACTACAAAGACGTCTGCTGAACTATCGCAACGACAATGCAATGTTGTCAAAGTCATTATTTTAAAAATATTATATAGTTCGAACAAATATTACGTTTGTGGAAAGCCTAGATTGCAATGGTTCATATTTAAACAATTTTTTTATTTGCGGCAACAAATCATGTGTTGCAGGAAAGAAAACGTTTTTACAGCGTAACCATAAATTATAACATTTAATTTATAATTAATATTAAAAAAACAGTGATAAAATAGGTGTATTGGTACTGCCTAGTAATAAATAGTTCTTATGCAAAATATGATTACAATGAGTGCGCACGAAAGTAGTGCGTTATCCCTCTGGGGTAATTTTCTAGACTTAGTTAAGCTTTGTTTGCGCGAGGCAAATGAATATCGAAGTAGAACTTTAACAGGACTTCAGAAAAGTTGGAAGTAACCGTGAAATTACTATATTTAACGCACTCTTAAGTATAGCCTGGCTATAACACACACAAAATATCGTCCTACCCAAAATATTGCCAACTTTGTGGACGAATAGTTTGCTGTAGTGATGCGTTCCTGTAGACCTATGTTTTCCGCCGTAAATGTGTATATTTATTTACAGCGCAATATATCATGCTTATACAATGCATCATTCTGATGAAATATTTGATCGTTAAGTTGGCAGGAATTATTATCTAGGATTTTCGTTTATTTGTTTTCAATAATAGCTTCCTAAAATCTCTAGACTTCAATTAACAAGTTCTGCATTAAATTACGAACCGCGCACTCTTCATTGAACAGTTTTGTAGGTAGCGGTGGTAGCGATGAGTATGGCTGCCAACAGTCCAGTATTGTAAGGGATCTACTGTATCTTGGAGCTGAAATAATTATCCCGTATGGACAAAGGATGGGACGTCATATACCCCGTATCTCCGACTTAAAAAATAAACTAGAAGCATTAATAAAAACACTGTCAGTAACTTGCCACTTCCACGATTACAGCTAGGTTTACTCTGATTGTCTAACCCAATGACCACAGATAGTTACAATTGACACCGACAGGTGGGATTAGCCAACAACTGCGTTAGTAGAAGTAGCACTTGCCGAAATGTGTAAAATATATTTGCATCCATTGTACGTTGATGTACGTTTTAAAGCAGATTAAACAAGAAATTAAAATCACTTTGAATTACGACTATAGCTGCATCTAATATTTACTTGTCGTTCATGTTCAGATAAAATGTTTATCTGTAATGTGAAAAATTCGGCAGTAAACATTTAAAACTGTGCTTTTATAAAAACAATTTTCCTTGGCCATTTCAATGAGATCAGATTTCGTGCAACGAGTTGTCAAGAGTGTTCTTTATGGCAAATCTGATAACGTTGTTAACCCTACTGACGAGTATTTCAGCCTTCGGGCACACAGTAATGCGTAACGCAAGTGTCACCATGCAGTATGCATGTGAATGCATGACCTTGTGGTTGCTTTCGGGACCTTAGAACGTCGGTCACTGTTTCCCAACTGCGTCGCCCGTTAGTTAGGGTTAAATAATGAGTGTCTCGTGGCATTGTCATATTCGCGTGTCCTCCTTAAGCATCGACAGACGTTCCCGCCATGTTGCAACCTTCGCCAGACCCTGGAAACGACCTTCTGTGGGACATCGTCAGACTATCGTTTCTCGCATAACATGGTCAATGTGGTTTTTTTTTAACCAGCGTTGCGGTCAAACTCACAGCAGTTGCACGTCAGGAACACTTAACTCTACCATCTCCGTTTTGGTCCGTATTTTAAGGCGTTTTGCACGTTAATAGAGTTTACATCGCCGTATTGTGGCCTACGTAGCCACCTCTTCCAGAGACATCTCGTGAACACAGCATGTTACCCAACTGATGCTAGCAAAGACGGTGTAACACTCCTTTGCTTTGCATTTCACTATCGTCCTTGTAGGTCGGGTAATTTAAGCATACCGTCAAAAATCATACGAACTAGAAGTGCGTAATTTCTATGATGATAACCATGATAAAACGTCTGTTGTGTAGTGTCTATAATAGTATTTGCGTTCTTTCATTAATATTTTTAATGCGTGAGATTCTAGAAGCAAGTCATTTTTCATGGAAAATAATCTGTTGTTTGCAACGGAACCATGGTTAAAAATATAATTCCTAACTTGTCATATTTTATTGTTTTGTGAAAAATGTATGTAAAATTTTGTTATGTGACTGAATGATGCCACGGAAGTTATAAATGTATTTTTTTTTTTATTATATTCTATAGCTAGTTATATTAGTCGCGAATAAATTTTAAATCTTGCTCACAACACTATAATTTTACCAAATACCTATGGATCAAAAGCAAAAGGGTTTGTAGACACACACATATATATAGGGTATATTTAGTCTATATATTATCAGATTACAACTATCCAAGTAAACCAGCTACGGTAATGCTCTCAATGCACCTTAGTAGAAGTACTTAAATAAATAAATGAATAGGTTTATTGAATAATTAATGCAAAAAATGTTTTAAAATGGCTATTGGAACAATAATCGCTCATTTAAGCAGTAACAAAACTGAGACTGATCTATTTCTAGGATACGAAACAGTTAAATGATAGACGCAACAATATAAATTTAAACGTAAACAGAAATTAAATATGTTCTAGTGTTTTTATGTTGTAAATATTGCACATATATATATATATATATATATATATATATATAATAACTCAATAGTGGAAGCAATTGACGCGAGTACATATTTAGCTTACAATTTTTACCGCACAGCTCGTATGTACGCNACCCCGAAACATAATCTACTGTAATCTACTGTAATCCCGAAACATAATATATTGTAATCCTGAAACATGATCTATCTACTAATCACGGTTGTTTTTCAGAGCACAATTTTTTTTTACAGTGTAGCTAATACTCCTACTACAAAGACGTCTGCTGAACTATCGTAACAACAATGCAATGTTGTCAAAGTCATTATTTTATTAATAATAAATAGTTCGAACAAATATTATGTTTGTGGAAAGCCTACTTTGCAGTGGTTCTTATTTAAACAATTTTTTTATTTGCGGCAACAAATCGTGTGTTGCAGGAAAGAAAGCCATTTTAGAGCGTAACCATAAATTATAACATTTAATTTATAATTAATATAAAAAAACAGTGATAAAATAGGTGTGTTGGTACTTTCCGCCTAGTTACAAATAGTTCTTATGCAAAATATTATTACACTGAGTGCGCACGAAAGTGGTGCGTCGTCTCTCTGGGGTAATTTTCTAGACTAAGTTAAGCTTTGTTTGCGAGTGGCAGAGGAATATCGAAGTAGAACTTTAACAGGACTTCAGAAAAGTTGGAAGTAACCGTGAAATTACTATATGTAACGCACTATTAAGTACAGTCTGGCTAGAACACACACAAAATATCGTCCTACCCAAAATATTGCCAACTTTGTGGACGAATAGTTTGCTGTAGTGATGCGTTCCTGTAGACCTATGTTTTCCGCCGTAAATGTGTATATTTATTTACAGCTCAATATATCATGCTTATACAATGCATCATTCTGATGAAATATTTGTTCGTAAAGTTGGCAGGAATTATTATCTAGGATTTTCGTTTATTTGTTTTCAATAATAGCTTCCTAAAATCTCTAGACTTCAATTAACAAGTTCTGCATTAAATTACGAACCGCGCACTCTTCATTGAACAGTTTTGTAGGTAGCGGTGGTAGCGATGAGTATGGCTGCCAACTGTCAAGTATTGTAAGGGATCTACTGTATCTTGGAGCTGAAATAATTATCCCGTATGGACAAAGGATGGGACGTCATATACCCCGTATCTCAGACTTAAAAAAAAACTAGAAGCATTAATAAAAACACTGTCAGTAACTTGCCACTTCCACGATTACAGCTAGGTTTACTCTAATTGTCTAGCCCAATGACCACAGATAGTTACAATTGACACCGACAGGTGGGATTAGCCAACAACTGCGTTCGTAGAAGTAGCACTTGCCGAAATGTGTACAATATATTTGCATCCATTGTACGTTGATGTACGTTTTAAAGCAGATTAAACAATAAATTAAAATCACTCTGAATTACGACTATAGCTGCATCTAATATTTACTTGTCGTTCATGTTCAGATAAAATGTTTATCTGTAATGTGAAAATTTCGGCAGTAAACATTTAAAACTGTGATTTTATAAAAACAATTTTCCTTGGCCATTTCAATGAGATCAGATTTCGTGCAACGAGTTGTCAAAAGTGTTCCTTGTGGCAAATCTGATAACGTTGGTAACCCTTGATGAGTATTTCAGCCTTCGGGCTCACAGTAATGCGTAATGCAACTGTCAGCATGCAGTCTGCATGTGAGTGCATGACCTTGGGGTTGCTTTCATGACCTTAGAACGTCGGTCACTGTTTCCCAACTGCGTCGCCCGTTAGTTAGGGTTAAATAATGAGTGTCTCGTGGCATTGTCACATTCGCGTGTCCCTCCTTAAGCATCGACAGACGTTCCCGCCATGTTGCAACCTTCGCCAGACCCTGGAAACGACCTTCTGTGGGACATCGTCAGACTATCGTTTCTCGCATAACATGGTCAATGTGTGTTTTTTTTAACCAGCGTTGCGGTCAAACTCACAGCAGTTGCACGTCAGGAACACTTAACTCTACCATCTCCGTTTTGATCCGTATGTTAAGGCGCTTTGCACGTTATCCGCCGCTAATAGAGTTTACATCGCCGTATTGTGGCGTACGTAGCCGCCTCTTCCACAAGCATATCGTGAACACAACATGTTACCCAACTGATGCTAGCAAAGACGGTGTAACACTCCTTTGCTTTGCATTTCACTTTCGTCCTTGTAGGTCGGGTCATTTAAGCATATCGTCAAGGATCACACGAACTAGAAGCCTGTAGTTTCTATGATGATAAAGATGATAAAACGTCTGTTGTGTAGTGTCTATAATAGTATTTGCGTTCTTTCATTTATATTTTTAATGCGTGAGATTCTAGAAGCGAGTCATTTTGCATGGAAAATAATCTGTTGTTTGCAACGGAACCATGGTTAAAAATATAATTCTTAATTTGTCAGATTTTATTGTTTTGTGAAAAATGTGTGTAATTTTTTTTTTATGTTACTGAATAATGCCACGAAAGTTATAAATGTATTTTTTTAAATTATATTCTATAGCGAGTTATATTAGTCGCAAATAAATTTTAAATCTTGCTCACAACACTATAATTTTAACAAATACCTATGGATCAAAAGCAAAGGGGTTTGTAGACACACATATATATAGGGTATATTTAGTCTATATATTATCAGATTAAAACTATCCAAGTAGACCAGATACGGTAATGCTCTCAATGCACCTTAATAGAAGTAATTAAATAAATAAATAAGTTTATTAAATAATTAATGCAAAAACAGTTTTAAAATGGCTATTAGAACAATAATCGCTCATTTAAGCAGTAACAAAACTAAGATTGATCTATTTCTAGGATACGAAACAGTTAAATTATAGACTCAACAATATAAATTTAAACGTAAACAGAAATTAAATATGTTCTATTGTTTTTATGTTGTTAATATTGCACATATTATATATATAACTCAATAGTGGAAGCAATTGACGCGAGTACATATTTAGCTTACAATTTTTACCGCACAGCTCGTATGTACGCTATCCAGCGAGGGTTGACCCACACGAGACAACATGCATTGCTACCAGCTACGTCACGGGGTATAAACTGGTTCTCCTTCCACCTCCGCCCTTCTAGTTGCAACATCCTCTTATTCTCTAGGGGTGAACGGTGACCGAGCGGTTAGCCTGCTCACCTCCCACCAAGGCGAACCGGGCTCAATCCCCGGCCGGGTCACCGGACTTTCGCAAGTGGGAATCGTGCCGGACGATTCCGTTGGTCGGCGAGCCTTTTGCGGGATCTCGCGTTTCCCCCGCCCTTTCATTCCGGCGCCGCTCCATACTCACCTCAATCACCCTCGTCGGCTCTCAAGACCTCGCTGTTAAGAGCCGCCCGAAATATCTTCACTCACTCACTCACTCTTATTCTCTGACGACGGTGATGTAATTTCGATCGCTGCTGTTGGGTAATGTAAACGTCGTGAAATCAAGGGGAACCTTCCCCCAGCATGGATTGAATTCTTCGGTTTTCTATAGCTTGTCTATGTATTTAAAAAAGAAAATTCCGCAAGTACCCCTATACCCAAAACGCTATTGTCCTTACACAGCAGTACAGGCAAGAAAAGGGAACCAAGAAGTCATAATTACGTTACAATTTTAATTCTGGCAAAACTTGGTAAAATTAATGTTGTGACACAAATAATAATTCGTAGTTCAGTCGTCGTGTGTCTACTGCTGTGTAAACTCAATAGCTAGTTTCGTATGGGGGTACTTACTGTATTTCAGACAAATAAATAAAATTCCGTATGAGTAGGGGCAGTGATATTTCGCGAAAAGATTTTGAGGCAAGATACAGTCCAAAGCACTGTAGGGTCGTCCAGCTTCTTTGATTGGCTAAAAAAATGTCCTGGCCCGTGCTATCCGTTTGCGCACGAATCACGAAGGTTCATTGTCGGAGTTACTTAGTCCTGAGTGGCTTGGTCAAAGACGGACACGGCACCAGCAGCCAATGGAGGTATAACAACAGCTGAGGTGTGTATATAGTATTGAAGTCTGCTGTGTGCTCCGATTTTTACGCGAAAAGTCGTTGGCCCTACGTATGAGCAAGATATAAAAACCAAGAATTAAATACGGTGGAGTAAGGTTCCCCTTAAAGCAGTGCAATAACGTTTATCGAATCAGTTCTCAGAGTTTTCTTTTAATTGTACTTAGTATATTCTCTCGTGTCCTCCCTGAATAGCCTATCGTGTTGGGAACATGAACAGGCGGACGAACAGATGGCAACAAATTTACGTATTCATATATTCTTATCATAAAAGTAAAATATAACCAAATCTTCTTATATAAACTGTACTTATGTTAATAAATTGGAGTATTTGTTCATTTTGTAATCTTTATAAAAATTATGTTTTTTTTTTTTTTATACTGAGCTCCTAATAAGTTAGGACGACAAAATATAATAGCCCATACCAAATATATAGTGCCAGTTCGTTTACTTGCTTGAATCTATGACAGTTAATTACAAATGTCACAGACAGGCATATACAGTCATGTTCAACGATAAATAGCTTCGCAGCGTCAATGAGAGTGCGTGCTGCAACGTGTTCCCACCAGGATTACACGACGTGGCGCGCCCACAACACCCGCATCTCATAGTGGAAAATGCGGACGTTGTGTTGTGAAAATTGCTGTTCATTCTGTTCGCTGGTTTTGCAACGTGAAATCAGAAGAGTCTATATTGTAAACAGAAAATTGGAAAACGTTCGCATCAGGCGAAATCCATTAAGCCAGTGTAGATTGGCAACGTTGACGTGAAATAACTTCACCACATTATTGAAAATAATTTTTTTTATTAAATGCTTTACGCGATATAAAAACAATAAAACGTCTAAAACTTATTGAAGGAATTTTGAAACGCTCATTTAAAAATTCCTTTTAAAAATCACTATTTCTCTTCTAGCATGCGGGCAGTGAAGTGGCGGTTTTTTTTTATCGTGTTATGCCGATAAATACAAAACCCGAACATTTTAAGCTTAAGTTTACTTTATTGTACATTTTCATTTAAATATTATGCCTACGTGGACGAGCAGTCAGTTAAACCGTTTGTGTTTTGCCATGACGAAACAGGTTAGGATTCCCATTTGGATGACTTCATATTTTCGCATTTGTGGAACATGGCAGATCCCATTGGTCCGTGTGTTTTCTCGGATTATTTCCGTTTCCCCAGCAGTATATCATTTCGCCACTGCTCCATTTTCATCTCACTTCCTCACCATTGGGGGGCCGCGGTGGTGTAGTGGTCAGACTACTCGCTTCCGCCTTTCGAACCGGGTTAGAATCGCTGCGGAGTCACTCCCGGATTTTCGCAAGCTGTAATCGTGCCGGAGGATGCCGCTGGTCGGGAGTTTTCTCGGGGATCTCCCGTTTTCCCCACTCTTCCATTCCGGCGCTGCTCCATACTCACCTCGCTTCACCCTCATCGGCTCTCAAGACCTCGATGTTAACAGCCACTCAACTTTCTTCACTTCCCAAATTTCTTACTCACTCGTAACACCGCGGTCATCCGAGTTCAAATCCCCGGCCGNCCAACAGTCATTGGCTTTCCTCGGGGGGGGGGGTCCCTACCTGCATCGATGCTTTACCCTGCATGCCCATCGTAGCGTCACGTTTCACGTGATGTTTTCTCACCTACGAGCCTCCCTTATACAGTACAGTCGTTCGGTGGTTGGTAACTCGTCACTCCGGTCAGCGACTCCCATCACTGTTCCCTGGCCTTGACGCTCTCAAGTCTATCTACTCATGAGTTACAAACAGTTCCTTCCCGAATAAGTGTCGTAACTCAAAGAACCTGATGCGTTTCTCTAATCACTGCATTAATTTTGTATAGTATATTCGCGGTTTCTTCGCACTTTTTAAATCAAACCTTTGAAAAATTACCCCATGTGTGATGTGTTAGGTTGGATCCTATTTAAGACGTTTATCATGATCGTTTAATACTTGTGTTAATAAAAAAATTCCTTATTTTTGGTTAAATTAAACTTTTACTTATATTTTATATATACATTATATTAAATTTAAAATTAAAATTAGTAAAAACGAGGACAAAATAGGTGTGTTAGTAATGCATAGTAATAAATACAATGAAGAGCAAAACAAACTGGTACACCTGCCTAATATCGTGTAGGGGCCCCGCGAGCACGCAGAAGTGCCGCATGACGACGTGGCAATGACTCGACTAATGTCTGAAGGTATGCATGAGGCATTGAAATCTTTGCCAATTTGAAAGGGTTGCACGTCTGTCACGTTTAATGATTCTCATCAGTCGTCATTTGTCCCGTTCGTTCACGATCTTTTTCCGGCCGCAGCGATGTCGAGGATTTGATGTTTTACCGGATTTCCGATATATACGGTACACTCGTGAAATGGTCGTACGCGAAAATCCACATTTTATCGCTACCTCGAAGATGCTATGTCCCTACTCTCGTGCGCCGACTATAACCCCACGTTCAAACTCACTTAAATCTTGATAACCTGCCATTGTAGCAGCAGTAACCGATCTAGCAACTTTGCCAGACGCTTGTTGTCTTATATAGGCGCTGCCGACCGCATCGCGTTACTCTGATTGGTTCCATACCACTGTTATTTACATACGCATGCCTATATAAGCTTTTTGGCTCTTCAGTGTAGTTCTAATGTGAAATTGTATTATACTGCGAGTACGTACGAATGTGGTGCGCTGTCCCATTACTGTAAATTTTTAGACTTGGTTAAGCTTGGTATAAATGGGGTGGAGGAATACCCAGGAAGTAGAACTTTATCAGGGCTCCAGAGAAGTGTAAAGTTACCGTGAGGTCATGAGGTCATGTTTCAGAATTATTTGCGAGAATTTATTTTAGTATAACAAAAAAAACTTACGACATTACTACTGTGTGCAGAAAAACTCAATGAAATATAAATAAATTAGTGGTAGTAAATAACTGAGGAGTGGAACGCGTTCAGTAATTTTTGAGCCTGGGAGTCAGTTAGTAGAATGAGTATGGGAAGTCTGGGCCATCGGCGTCTGGCGTTGGAGATCGGAGCTGTTCATGATCTGTCATTCCGGTCGGCAGGTGTCAATCTTGTTCACCATGTTGGATATATGGACCTTTAACTTTTACCTTGACCCCGGTGACCTTTGACCTTGAAAACATGCAAAAGTCTCATAGATTTATTATTAAAAATAAAAAAGTATTATTAATTAATAATTTTTAAATATTAAGAAATTTTATATTAAAATATATTTAAAATTATTATTAATT
>NQII01008180.1:31824-53014 GCA_002778355.1 Clitarchus hookeri
CCAGCATAACCCATGTAGGGAATTAGAGAGACACGTGGCAGCCGTCATACCCGCAGGGAAAGGTCGGGCAGGGGCCGCCACGCACCGTGGACCGTGCACGTGTCGCTGAGGCATGGACCTTCCAACGCCCCACCCCCTTCACCCCCTACACCTCTAGCAAGCCCGTGAGATTTGTTGAGCACCGAGATATTACCAAATAATCATGTGTATTTCGCCAGAAATCAGAAAATACGCACTGAGAAACAGCTGACAAGTTGGAAACACCCCCGGNCCAACCTTCAGGAACCAGGGCACGTTTTGTGAAAGGCATTGTTCTGTTTTCGTCCCACCACCCCCTCCCCCAACATTGCGACACATGCCGACAATTAGGGAGGGCGGCCGAAGAGCATATAAGCCAATTTACGAGAGGTGGAGGGGAACAGTCAGTTCTTTATCGCCGCGCAGAGGGTCAGTTCTTTATTACCGAGCCGAGAGGTTAGTTCGAGAGTCAGTCAATTCTTACCATGCAGAGTTCGAGGAAGCAGTCGCGCAGAGAGCGTTTGGCCAGGGGATCGGACCCCTCGCCAAGTCAGTACATCAGTAGAGTAGTCCAGGAAAGACGACCACAAATGCGGGCCTTTTTCCAAGGCCTACCACTTCGCTGGAGCTCTTCTCCAGCTGACAGCATACAACAGCAGAGTTAAGTATAAAAGTCACCGCCCAGAGAAGCCCCCTCTCCACCACGAAGTCACCCCAGTTAATACGAGTAGCCAAATTAGAGTACCACACCTCGGAAGTGTTGCTGTATGTTGTTTTTGTTCAAACTCGAGACAATATAATTATCCAGTTCAGTGAAACGTCAAAAGACTACCTTATTGAAAAACCTTTAACTTTCTAGGCACCTTATAGTCTATGCCTGGAGGAATTAACTACGACACTATATATAAGTCACCCTGTATCTCCACAGGTGGGGTAAAGCGCAAGTTACATTGGCTTCCCCAACCAAATAGAGTCAGTATTTTATTCATATAAAAGTGCTTGTCTTTTGAAAATTTAGATATAAGCAAACACGTTCATCTCTGTTGAACATATGACTTTGATAGTTATGTTCCTTTAGGGTAGGTCAGTATTGTGTGCACGTGCAGAAGACGAATAAGCGGTCTACCTCAGATCTAGTTTATGGTTGAAATACTTACAGGTAGGGCTGGAGACAGCATTCGAAGTTCGGTTTCAAAAGTGCGCCGCTAACCGTGAACAGTGCAGTCGCCGTCTCATTCCACTCCGCGGCGACACGGCCTTCATACCTCCACGAGGAAAATATTGTAAAACACATTTCCGCGCATTGAAGCCTGCGACTGGCTCGGTTTTGCCGTGGTGTGTGTGTGTGGAGGAGGGGGTCCTTATGGCTCTCCCGTTTCCTCCCCCGTCATCTATCTGCTGCGACACCTCTTTCATCTCGTCTCGCGTGGTCGCTGGTCGGAGCGACAGGTCTGTCTGCACCTCTGACAGGACAGTCGGCTCCTGTTATCCCCAGCCTCGGGGGACGGCGGGTAATATGGGGACGTTCCCGCAGTGCAGTGCTGCTATCTACATTCAAATCCCGTACTACGAAACCTCGCTGTCCACGGATCAGTGTAAATAGAGTCGTCATGGTGGGCGCTTGCTTTCGTTTTTCCTACAGATGTTTGAACTGTGCTGCAGAAATTAATAATATGCAATTCTTTGGACCAAAATACGTTAGCGTCCCCTATTTTAGACGACTTTGCCCTTCGTGGCTCTGCATCAGGTGGGAATCACGTGTGGATTTTCAGGTTTTCATGTCCATGAAGTACTACAAGAAAAATGTTACAAAAATTATAGTTTCAAAAAATTCTATAAATTATCTAAAACCTATAAAATTATAAATAATTCACGGAAACAGCTTTGGCAACCATATTGTAAAACATTATTATGGATACTTCCTAGACTGTTAAGGCAACTTTTAACGAAGGTATACGCAGTATGCAAAATTTGCTCTCATCAAGCTGCAAAAACAGAAATGCTGTTATACAATGTTGGAACTTCAATACGCACTTCACTCTTCCCTTAAAAAATGTAGGTAAGCTATGTATGTGGAAAACTTTGTCATTCGCGTTTTCCCAAAAAACGCGTGTGTACATTTTCTGGTAAATTTGTGACAATTTCTTAGAACGCAGAAACGGACCGGTTTGTTTCGCGTCATGAATATCTACCAGCATTCTTTGAAGGTTTAGGTTGTAAAATAATTGTTATACTTCTCAGGCGAGGTGTAGTTGTTAAGTCTTCGAACCGGGCTGTGTTCTCGCACACAATTACTTACATGATGCCGATTGTTAAGTGAAGGTTTGTAACAAACATTCCGTCATTGCCCACTCGCATGTCTTGTTCTTTAATGTAAACACAAATACTTACAAGCGTCGGTATTGTTATGTTATAGTCCATTCACGGTTTCTTCTGATGGTTTGAAACGAACCTTTCAAAAATCGTCCTAGGAGTATTATTTCAACATTTTTTTTCAATAACTTGTATACCACAAACACATGACATTGTGATTAACACTAAAGTATCGTATTCTTGAATAAATGAAACTTTAACTTAGTATCTTCTGTAACTTGTATAATTTATTTCGTATTAAATAAGACTTAAAAACAGTGAGAGCAGCAATGTGTTGGCAATGGCTGGTAAGAAATAATTTGCGGTTAAAATACTGTTTTGACCCAGATTTTGGTCTGCTATTTGTAAATTAAATGTTGGCTACTGATATATTTAAATTTTTTGCTGGCGCTAACGGGAACATATTACATTGTTAAAGTTTAAAATATCAGCGCAAATTACCGGCGTAGACCCTGTTGACATGGTGTTTTTTTTTTTTTTCGTCCGAAGAAGAAACTTGAATAGGCCGAGTGGAGCTTGTCATTCTCTCTATTTATCGATCTCTCTCTCTCTATTTCTCTCTCCCTCTCTCTCTCTTTCTTTCTTTCTCTCTCTCCCTCAGGAAGTTTTTCACCGCTAGTAGTAGCACGAAAATTATAAATGTTTTCAATTTTAGCATATTTCATACTTATCACAGCAAAAATAATTATTTTTGAATTTGTAATTTACAACTGAAACAAGATTTTATTGTTTGAATACTTATTATAATATATTTAGAAACGTTGGCGGGACGGTTACAAATCCTAAGTTGGCAGAAGTGGTGACTGGCGACACGACATGGCGTGATGCTGAACGAAGAGTTCATCTCTCTTTTTGTGAAAAATAATTAAAATTACCACATCAAGTTTGTACACGTTGTGCTTCTTAAACGTACCTAGGCAAGTTACGACGTTGTGATAAATCTGTTTTTCCACTGCAGGAACAAATATACTGTAATGTGCGTCGTGACCGCTGTGTGAATGAACGAGTATTGTTGCCGTTACGTTAAGCCTGTGTGTGCGTGTGCACGCATATGCGTGTGTGTGTGCGTGTGCGTGTGAGAGAGATATATATATATTCCAAATATTGTACGTGCAAAATTTACATGTTTCAACCGTAAACTGTTTTTATGACGAAATTAATTTTTTTGAAAGTCACGTCTGTTTATCTATCACAACGTTGAATCTTTCNCGTGTGAGAGAGAGATATATATATATTCCAAATATTGTACGTGCAAAATTTACATGTTTCAACCGTAAACTGTTTTTATGACGAAATTAATTTTTTTGAAAGTCACGTCTGTTTATCTATCACAACGTTGAATCTTTCCCTGGGTGTTAAACACAATTTTGTAACGTTCTAACGTTTCTGTGACTTGAATGTTTGCCACAATCCCAACAAAATATTATGCCCAGCCAGATAAATTAAAATAAATAGTGAAATAAACATACAAAACTGTAAGTACCAACATATAGAAATACGAACGGAATAAAAGTTACGGTAGGCCTATTTGTGCGCATGTTCACCGCTATCTTTTAAGTTTGTCGCCGCTACGTGCAAAAAATAAGCGACACGAGTGCTCAGTTTACCGTAAACAACTCGTGTTTAGTTTTTTTTTTCTATTAAATGACTGATTTTCTTTTCGGTGTTTGTAAACATTATTGTGACCTCTTTTCGCGTGCATGCGGTGATACGTTAGCGTCGCGAAAATGTTTGCACAACGGGGACAGTTGTGACATTCGCCCCATCCCAGCTTAGGAAATGTCACCACCTCCGAGGGAGTGCTGAGCAGAAAAATGAATAAAAGTTGTTCGTTGAAGTTTGGAGCTGCACTGAAGGAGATAAATGGCTCGTGGGTCCCCCCTCATCCCTGCGTTTGAGTGACGGGAACTGATAGCAGTGCCGGGTAATGGTACGAGTCGTCGGCTAAGGTTGACGATTCTGAAATCCAGTTGGGACAGGGTAACGAACAAGTTGCAGTGGAAAGAGAAAATCGCGATTTTGTATATCAAAGTATGGCTGCTGGATCGTCCTTGGTGGTTTCTAGTTTTCGGGCAATAACTTTATGTTTACTGAGATCGTTTAACGACGGAAGCGATACGTGGGGCATTCGAGTTATCAGGGACGATAGAGAAAATGCCACATAAAAGGTAATACTTAGCAATATACATTTCGAAAGTACACAACAAAAACATATATGAGCAAATGTTAAGTCGAACAGTAACGTTTATAATGTACCATAGACAATAAATAATATACCGTATGATCTCGTGAGTGCGTCGCAGCGGTAGAGGACGTGATTTCAAATAAAAAATCAAGTAGAAAAGATATGTAGGACTTGTGTCCTGGAGTAGTCATTAGGGGTGTTATTCGCTCTCGAATATAGGGGGGAAAACAATTCTTTAATCTAAATAATCGGATACTATTAGAGACGAAAGAAAATAAAGTCTCACAATGTATCAGCAAATGCCGATCAAAAACATCTGAAAAGGTATTTGTAGATAACATTCCCAGTCAGGGAAAAAAACAGTAGTTGCTACTCTATCATTACAGTAAATGCAGCCCTGAGTATTAGCTAAAAATTACAAGATGGGTTATTAATCACAGCGTCCAAATGTAAAAAAGAAATGGTACACCTTATAGCACATTAATCCGTTCAGTTTAAAAGAAAACCGCAGCTACAATGCAGGGTTGCAGTCCAATACCTCGGAGGAAGGCAAACTCAGCGGAACACGTGCGCAACGCCGTTCCATGCGTCAGCGAGTTCAAACTGCATTGCACATACTAGAGCATGCTGAACTGCCTGTGGAATCGTTGTGCTGGCAAACAGGTGTATACCGCGAGCCGCTGTGCGTTCTCTTTCTAGAAGAGTCAAACGTACCCGCCAAAGGGGTTTGCCTGGAAAGGGGGAGACGTATTTGACTCCCGTAGAAAGAGAGAGAGCGCGCGCGCGCAATGGCTTGCCCAAGTGGCTTGTGTTAGGCGAGAAAACTTGCTCTGAAAAACAGTGGATAATTTTATTAATGGCTTTAACAATTCTATAGTATTGTTTATACAGAGATTTTTTTTAACAACGCCGACAAAATTCAGCGTGTTATTCTTCATGAAAGAATAAGACGAACATGTATACACGCTCTTTCCCTAGGTGATTTTAAAGGCGCTGTGCGCCCCCACAAAATACTAAGTTAAAATGCCTGCCCGTGTAAGGCGTGTTGTCTACCTGTCAGTCAACACACGTTTCTGTTGTGAGAGTTACCCACTAGAATTTCTGTAAAACTGTTCACATGAGTGTGTTCCGACAAGACGACCATCTTTNAATTTCTGTAAAACTGTTCACATGAGTGTGTTCCGACAAGACGACCATCTTTAAAATTTAGATGTCCTCATTTACAAGACGTCTTGAAAATTATTTATATCTCGAGGATTGCGAAGTTTCATCCAAAAATAAGATACCAGCCCTCATTTCCACATTTATGGGGAATAATATCGTAATCCACGTATTCAGAGGCAATTAATTGGAAATTTATAGAACGTATTACCGTAAACAGTCATGAGTTCACACGCGGTTTGTCGGGTTTATCGGGAAAGTGCTCGTTTATATTTGTTACTCGGAAATTGGTTGCCGCACAACAGACGAGCGAGATCTGCTCTGTTTTTCACTACACGATCTATCGTAGTTCGTATATGCAACTTTGCACTGTCTATGTAGTAAACTGACCCCAAAAATAAATCTATTTCTACCAATTAATCTTGTGCTTTCTTCAAAAGCAGTCCCTTTTATCAACATAAATTTGACGCTTATCGCAAATTGTTNCTACCAATTAATCTTGTGCTTTCTTCAAAAGCAGTCCCTTTTATCAACATAAATTTGACGCTTATCGCAAATTGTTATGCGTTAAATATTCAAATTTTAATAAATGTGTCAAGTTCATAGATCACTCTTGTATGATTGTATGAATGTATTCCGTTTTTTTTTTCTAGGAAAAAGTTCTTTACAAACGGTACCTTGCACCCAGCTTATTCGATGTTGGCTCAAAAAGTCCTCCCCTAGTAAACTCTTTTGCACTTTCCAAATCACTCTAAGCCTGAAGCAATGATACATCATTGAAATAACATTCACTGACAATCAGCTGATTACTACTGCCGATGGCGAATCAAGCAAATTAGCAGTGGAACAAGTGGTTATGGCATTTAAATTATCGTAATTAAATGTAAATAAAAAATAAATCAGTCAAATTCAGCCATCATTTTGATTACTTAACTGACAGTGATTATCTGCGGAACCATTTTCACTGATTTTCTCGTATTTGGCCCAATTCTCACTATTTCAGGTTAAGAGTATCCTTGTGGGGAAAAAACTTTTGGTCCGGAAATTTTTTATCAAAAAAATAGGTCGATGTTTGTCTCAAAATGTTTAGAACGGAATTTCTTATAACCTCACACACTTCATAATTCAGTATTGAAATTTCTGTCGGAATAACCCTAAATAATATACCTAACTCAGAAACTGCAAACACCACACTCACCAGACATATTTTAATCAAAAGAGCACCCCCGAAAACTATAGGAAGATGCTTTCTTTAATGCACAGTCTAGCAAAATTAGGACTAGAAAAAAAACTTTATGCGTTCCTGGAGAGAATCTTTAGTGAAATTTAAACCCTCATTTTTCTCGAACCATTTATCAGATTTAAATGATCGACGTATCATTGTATTCCCCTCTTAAATCTTCACAATGTGTGGTTTAAACGAATCCTATTAGGTGAGAAAGTTATCAAATAAATTTAAAAAATGCCAAATATCCCAGAGGAACATTTTTTTGTCCGCAAAACTATTTTCAAAAAATTAGGACAATGTTGATATCAAACAATTCATAACGGAATTTCTTATAACCTATTACAGCCTTTAATTCGGCATTGAAATTCCGTCTCTGAATAATACTAAAGAACATACCTAACTTAGATACTGCTAACACCAAACTCATTAGACTCACTTCTATCGAAAGAGCATCTCTGAAAACTATATAAATAGCTTATCTTTATTGCACAAGCTTGGCAAAGTGAAGACGAAAAAAAGGAAATCTAATAATTGAGTTCCTGGAGCGAATCTTCAGCGAACTTGAACCCCCATTCCTCGCGGACCACTGATTTAAATGATCGACATATCGTTGGATTCACCTGTCAATTCTCCACAATAAGAAATTCAAACGGGTCCGATTAAGTGAGAAAGTTATAAGTGAAATAAAAAATTGCAAAAAATCATCCAAGGGGCCCCGCGAAAAAAATGTTATTGGTCCGGAAAACTGTTTTTAAAAAGCTAGCTCAATGTTGGTATCAAACTGTTCAGAACGAAATTTCTTTTAACCTCTTACAGTCCATAATTCGGCAATGAAATTTCCCTTCGGAATAAATAACATATCTATCACAGAAACTGCTAACGCCACACTTACCAGACTCATTTCAATCGAAAGTGCACGCCCGAAATCTATATAAATAACCTATCTTTATTGAACAATCTTGGCAAAATGATGACGAGAAAAAGGAAAACTAAACATTGAATTCCTTGATATGTGTTTATTTTACACGTATTTCGAAGCACTGTTTCGTAACCTCTAATTTCGAGAGATGAATTCCGTAGTGCACTATTTACGTTTTGCAATGATAGAGTAGTTATTCGCTAATTTATATGGAAACATAATTATATTTTACCTTTCATACTTACGACAGTTTTTTTCAGTTCTTACTTCTGTAATTAGCTAATGTACTCTAACCTCAGTTTTTGCACATTTCCCCCGGAAAATATAGCAAGTGTAACACCCGGTATATTCCTGTGTTGGTTACCAAATTGTGTAAAACTTGTTATATTGCAGCCCCACAGTTAGGCGCGATATTTTTTATGTGCCACCACGATGTTTAGGCCACCATATTTGTAATGTTCCACGTCTGGGTATGACGAATGTAAATTGCCACTCGCTTAGCTCAGTTGGTAGTAACATGAAACTCTAAAGGCGCCAATAAATATAAGTAAAGTCCAATGTTTTTTTATTACTCTGTACGTTTATTGATCATTCCAATGAAACCGTCCACATACAATCGTCAGGTATGCAGAGTACGAACCGGTTTACAGGCAAACCAACAGAGAGCAGCGCCACAGTCGTTTNATCGTCAGGTATGCAGAGTACGAACCGGTTTACAGGCAAACCAACAGAGAGCAGCGCCACAGTCGTTTAATTATTTATTTACTTCTTGAAAACTTGCCTCGCAATAAAAAAGAAAATACAGAGGCGGCGACCTCCCACGCCGGCGGAGAAATAAACGAGTAAGTTCCCGTTTGCCGGTGCGGGGGTTGTTCTCCACGCCCGACGCGGTCTCTGCGAGTACTGGTTATCGACTGTCCGTTGTTACATCTCTCTCTCTCTCTCTCTCTCTAGGCGACAGACACACAGAGTATTTATGCTGCGGGCCTATTGCCTCCCCTCTCCACAGATAAGGGCATGTCCGCCGGCCCATCCGAACTGCATCATCGGTAAAAAAAAAAAATAATCAACCCTACAAGAATAAAAATTGTCGACCTGCAGTTCGGAAAGCTTCTGCGTAGCCATCCAAACTGCATCGTGGGTAAAACATAATCGAGACCTTCTATAACACAAACTGTTGAGGCAGTCTGGAAAGGCTTCTATCTCTAATACTGACGAATAACAAAAACTACAACTTTCGAAACGGCAAACGTATGTCCTATAAACGAACTACCTCGATAAACAAACTACCTCGATAAAAAACTACCTTGATAAACAAACTACCACGATAAACAAACTACCACGATAAACAAATTACCATGATAAACGAACTACCACGGCTTTAATTTTGAATCCCGATATAAAATTACGAAGCTTCGCAAAACGAAAGAACATGAAACACATATCCCGATAATTAATATATTGCGTCGTTACAAAAAAAAANTACGAAGCTTCGCAAAACGAAAGAACATGAAACACATATCCCGATAATTAATATATTGCGTCGTTACAAAAAAAAATTTATTTTAAGAATTATAAAAAGTCTATCTGAGACATACCTGCCTACAGACAGCAGTAAAAATACGTTCGACTTCATAATGTTCTCTTTTTTTCATTTGAGAGTACTTCCTATAAATGTAATACATTTGGAGCTGTTAAACGAATAATTATTTCACCAGAGAAAAGTTTTTAATTCTACGTTGGCGTGGTGACCAAATTTCTCTACATTACTGTTACAATAAAATTACAGGTTTGATTTAAGAGATTAAGGGCTCAGCCTACCAAACTCTCAGCCACAAAGTTTAAATGAGGAATCAATGTTAAAGTGATTCCTTCTAAATGTATCAATTTTAAAGATAACCGTTTCAAACAAAAATTATTCTATATGACAATTCTTAAGGAATACTGGCGCTTTAATAAATCTTGCCAATTTTTACGTTTAATATATTTCTTTGAATTTAACGTTGTAATTTGCATTTTACAAAATAACTAATTGATACTTTTTTTTCCTTAACGTAGCAACATTCTCTGAAAAGGTTTCGTTAGTTTTTTTTTTGTTCGAAACAGTTACTCCTCTTTTAAAGCCGGTAACTGCAGTCTAGGCAGGCAGGGCCCTTAAATCGGCCAATGGCGTGTTGTATGTCTACAAGGTCGCGTGTCAGTCTAATGCTTTGCGCATAGCGGCGATGATGCTATTTATGAGTTTGCGTGCTCCGTGTTGCCTCCGTCGCAAACATGCGAAACAGATCCGTGTAGATAAGCCTCCTTAGTCATCGTCGCCATTAAAGACGCTGTCATTTTAATAGCCTCATTTGCAATGTCTACCAGAATATTACCCTGATATGAATTTTGCTGGTAGGTTGCGCCTTCGACTGGTCGTGTATGCAATCCTCATTACACATCTGCAATGCCGGCGGCGTAACACACAAGGTGTCTCACGTATCCGCGCACAGTTTCGAAAGTCGCTTACGGACGTTCACTTGAATATTAAAAGCACGTAAAAATGAGGGAATATTTAATCATTTTAGTATTAAAACAGAATTAAAATAAAATTTTCTATTATTTTTATAGCTGACTAACAATTATTCACAAACACGCCGTTGAGGCCTCCGGACCAATAATTGTACTAAAATGTAGCATTAAATAAACTTGAGAATTTTAATAATTTTACATTTATTTGGTGGCAAGTGCAATAACAATTGTAGTTATTTGTAATTAATAAAAGTGAGACTTTTTGGCACATTTTAATTAATGCGTTATTCGTGAAATATTTTTTATCCTAAGATTTTATAGGTATTTATTTGCAAAGCATAGGATTTCATTTAAAGAAAATTTATATAATCCGTAAATGCAAAAAAAAAAAAGGCTATAAATTTAAAAAGGAAAATAAAGGAAAACATTTAAAACATTCGAGACCAATCCGGAATCTCTNTACGAAGCTTCGCAAAACGAAAGAACATGAAACACATATCCCGATAATTAATATATTGCGTCGTTACAAAAAAAATTATATTTTAAGAATTATAAAAAGTCTATCTGAGACATACCTGCCTACAGACAGCAGTAAAAATACGTTCGACTTCATAATGTTCTCTTTTTTTCATTTGAGAGTACTTCCTATAAATGTAATACATTTGGAGCTGTTAAACGAATAATTATTTCACCAGAGAAAAGTTTTTAATTCTACGTTGGCGTGGTGACCAAATTTCTCTACATTACTGTTACAATAAAATTACAGGTTTGATTTAAGAGATTAAGGGCTCAGCCTACCAAACTCTCAGCCACAAAGTTTAAATGAGGAATCAATGTTAAAGTGATTCCTTCTAAATGTATCAATTTTAAAGATAACCGTTTCAAACAAAAATTATTCTATATGACAATTCTTAAGGAATACTGGCGCTTTAATAAATCTTGCCAATTTTTACGTTTAATATATTTCTTTGAATTTAACGTTGTAATTTGCATTTTACAAAATAACTAATTGATACTTTTTTTTCCTTAACGTAGCAACATTCTCTGAAAAGGTTTCGTTAGTTTTTTTTTTGTTCGAAACAGTTACTCCTCTTTTAAAGCCGGTAACTGCAGTCTAGGCAGGCAGGGCCCTTAAATCGGCCAATGGCGTGTTGTATGTCTACAAGGTCGCGTGTCAGTCTAATGCTTTGCGCATAGCGGCGATGATGCTATTTATGAGTTTGCGTGCTCCGTGTTGCCTCCGTCGCAAACATGCGAAACAGATCCGTGTGGATAAGCCTCCTTAGTCATCGTCGCCATTAAAGACGCTGTCATTTTAATAGCCTCATTTGCAACGTCTACCAGAATATTACCCTGATATGAATTTTGCTGGTAGGTTGCGCCTTCGACTGGTCGTGTATGCAATCCTCATNGTCTACCAGAATATTACCCTGATATGAATTTTGCTGGTAGGTTGCGCCTTCGACTGGTCGTGTATGCAATCCTCATTACACATCTGCAATGCCGGCGGCGTAACACACAAGGTGTCTCACGTATCCGCGCACAGTTTCGAAAGTCGCTTACGGACGTTCACTTGAATATTAAAAGCACGTAAAAATGAGGGAATATTTAATCATTTTAGTATTAAAACAGAATTAAAATAAAATTTTCTATTATTTTTATAGCTGACTAACAATTATTCACAAACACGCCGTTGAGGCCTCCGGACCAATAATTGTACTAAAATGTAGCATTAAANTAGCTGACTAACAATTATTCACAAACACGCCGTTGAGGCCTCCGGACCAATAATTGTACTAAAATGTAGCATTAAGTAAACTTGAGAATTTTAATAATTTTATATTTATTTGGTGGCAAGTGCAATAACAATTTTAGTTATTTGTAATTAATAAAAGTGAGACTTTTTGGCACAATTTAATTAATGCGTTATTCGTGAAATATTTTTTATCCTAAGATTTTATAGGTATTTATTTGCAAAGCATAGGATTTCATTTAAAGAAAATTTATATAATCCGTAAATGCAAAAAAAAAGGCTATAAATTTAAAAAGGAAAATAAAGGAAAACATTTAAAACATTCGAGACCAATCCGGAATCTCTNAAAAAAAAAGGCTATAAATTTAAAAAGGAAAATAAAGGAAAACATTTAAAACATTCGAGACCAATCCGGAATCTCTTCGAAAAAACTCTGCGTTCTGTTTACAAATGACTTATTTTCTGTGTGAGACTAACCAGAATCCCCCGAGAAAACGCGCAGGATACAGGCAACGTTATCTATAGTCTATTCGCGGTTTCTTTGCACTTTTTAAATCAAACCTTTGCAAAATCATCCCATGCATGACGTGGATGGTTTTTTCATAAATCTATCGCGTATCACATCGTTTTGTACTTCTGTTAACATAAAAGTACCTTATTTTTTATTAAATTTAAATTAACTTATATTTTATTTATAAATTTATAATATTTCAAATGTAGTATAAAAAATAAGGCAGAGGGAAAAAAAAGTGTTTTGGTAATGCCTAGTAAGAAATAGCTCTTATGGAAAAAAAAATGTTATTAAACTGAGTGCGCACAAATACGGTTCGCGGGGGCCCTTACGATTGGGCCCTTACCACGAGTTGTAAATCAATCGAACTTTCTGAGGAGATCCTAACGAAAGACCCGGAAAAAGTGGGATAAAACATTTCCGCAAATGGAGACTCCAACCTAATGCCTCCAAAACAGAGGTCACTTGCTTCCATCTGAATAACAAACTCGCTAGAAGGGAACTCAATATACGGTTTGAAGAAACCATCCTTACCCACAACAAAACACCAAAGTACCTCGGCATAACCCTTGATAGAACATTATCGTTTAAAGAGCATCTAACAAAAACTGCTGAGAAACTGAAAACAAGAAACAACATCATCCAAAAACTGTGTGGCACAACTTGGGGTGCATCGGCCGCCACTCTTCGATCTTCTGCCCTGGGTCTTGTTTTCTCGACTGCTGAGTACTGTGCCCCCGTCTGGCTAAACAGCCCGCACGTACATAAAGTGCTGTAAGTCAATTTGTTGTGCTACTCTTACTAACGGCCGCATTTTAAATCAACTCCTTCACAATGGCTCCCAATAATAAGTCACATTCCACCACCTCATCTGCGACGAACAAATGATCTTATACGCGAGTATAAAAAGATAATGGACAACAGNTAAGTCACATTCCACCACCTCATCTGCGACGAACAAATGATCTTATACGCGAGTATAAAAAGATAATGGACAACAGAGACCTACCGATCCACCAAAACCACCCACAAAATCGGCAAGGATTGCTGTCCATGAAGACTTCAATATAAGAGATGTATGGATGCAATCATGGACTGCACACCAAAATAATAACATGCCATGCATTACTCAGGAACCACCAGGTTTTGATTTACCGCGCAAAACCTGGTCCACACTCAACAGAATTAGAACCCAACATGGCAGATGCGCATACTTTCTGCACAAGTGGGGCAGGCAACCATCCCCTCAATGTGACTGCGGAGAAGATCAACCCATCAGACACATTATNAGTGGGGCAGGCAACCATCCCCTCAATGTGACTGCGGAGAAGATCAAACCATCAGACACATTATTGAAGAATGTCCTATAAGGTCCTATAACGGTAGTCCTGACGACTTCCTGTTGGCAACTCAAGAATCGATAGATTATATCAATAGACTTGATGTTTGTTTGTAACTCTTAAAGTTTGTAATATTTTTAATGTCTATGTATTGTTCCTTTTATAAGTGTCTAAATTGCCATACGATAAATAAATAAATAAAATAAATAAACTGTTCGCGGTATAATTTTAAAGACTCCGGCTTTGTTTGCATGAGACGGAGGTATCGCCTGAAGGACATTATTAGAGTTTCATGGAAGTTTTAAGTAGGCCTACCCGTGAATGGACTATATATGGAGGCAGTGATATTTCGCGAAAAGATTTCGAGACAAGACACAGTCCAAAGCACTGTAGGGTCGTCCAGCTTCTTTGATTGGCTAACAAATGTTCTGGCCCGTGTTAAACCGTTTGCGCACGAATCACGAAGGTTCAGTGTCGGAGTTACTTAGTCCCGAGTGGCTTGGTCAAAGACGGACACGGCACCAGCAGCCAATGGAGGTACAACAACAGCTGAGGTGTGTATATAGTATTGAAGTCTACTGTGTGCCCCGATTTTTACGCGAAAAGTCACTGGCCCTAACTATACACACTGGAAATGGTGTATGGGTTGCCATGTGGTGGTGAGGGCTAACTGAGGCGAGCTGACCGCTCGGCCAGAGGTATCTTGTTTAGAGCTTATTTAGAGCTGCGGCACATAGACTGAGCACTATTGAAATCCCTGCTTAGGACCTACTTTTCTCTGCGTTCTGTATCCTTCCACTTTACGTAAAATTGCCATAGTCGTTGACCTGATGACTCGGTTCGTGCGCAGCTCAGTGTGAAACTGAAATCATTTATAACTCGGATGTGTCACTGATACAGTTATTCTTGCGCTTACGTAGATAGAACAAACAGGAAGTAAGTTATTTAATTCCTTGTCCACGAATTTAAATGCCATGCTTTCAACAAGACGTTAAGACATGTAACTACATTTCTTACGTCGATATTAACTTTCCGGCGGAATATGCCATTCGGTGTGTGAGCTGGGATTTTGTTCAAAGGTTGGCGTTAGAAGTACTCAACTAACTTTACTTATATCAAAAAGAAGTTGTAGACATATGTGTGTTACAAGTTAAATATGTTTTACTACGTATATTATTTTCTCTGGTTTAATGTTTCACATTTTTCGCTGTTCNTATTCTTGCGCTTACGTAGATAGAACAAACAGGAAGTAAGTTATTTAATTCCTTGTCCACGAATTTAAATGCCATTCTTTCAACAAGACGTTAAGACATGTAACTACATTTCTTACGTCGATATTAACTTTCCGGCGGAATGTGCCATTCAGTGTGTGAGCTGGGATTTTGTTCAAAGGTTGGCGTCAGAAGTACTCAACTAACTTTACTTATATCAAAAAGAAGTTGTAGACATGTGTGTGTTACAAGTTAAATATGTTTTACTACGTATATTATTTTCTCTGGTTTAATGTTTCACATTTTTCGCTGTTCNTGTGTGTTACAAGTTAAATATGTTTTACTACGTATATTATTTTCTCTGGTTTAATGTTTCACATTTTTCGCTGTTCAATATTTTCGAAAAAGGTACTTTATAAGCTAATATTTTCTTACTTTGGGCCAGTGATTTCGCAGTACTGTTAACTAAACTTAAAAAAATTTTCTCGTAGAATAGTACGTGAGCATATGTGTATAAAATTGTGTTTCTTAATTTTTTTGTATTAAAAACCATTTGTAATCTACCTTTAAACTGCTATTTGTGTGTGCGCCTGAAACTGTTTTCAATTTTTAACGATTAGAGCACAGTTCTGTGGAAGAAGAACTCTTTCTTAACTATGCAACCAAAATATGCCAACTAAATTAATTAGTAATATTATTAATCAAAAATCATATTTGTGTTAGCTTACTTCACCTATTACCAACGCCCCAAATACAATTTTTACTAATACTTACACATTTTTAAAGTTAATTAGAAAATTTCACTTCCTACAAAAGCTGAAATTTTGCAAACGGAAAACTAACAGGGGGTGCAGTTCCTTTCATAATATATTTTGAAATAAAGTGAAATAATACCCTTTTAAATAAAGCTTTAGCTAAAGTAAATTCCAAAATATCGAGTGGGGCCTTACAAAAGAATGCAGTGAGAAATTTAAAAAATTAATTATCATCTCACCCTTTGCAAAGACTGTTACAAATATTTACCACCCTCGGATTCCGGAACTATAAAACGAGTCTCCACTAAAAATTGGTAACAATTGCTTTTCCCCCATATCACAAATTTAGTCGTGGCTGTAATATTACACTCCAATGAGCAAGACCTACAGGCCTAGTATTTCCAGTTCGAATAAACACTATTTAAAATGATATCGAAAGTTTTTCGTGTTAAATATTTTAGAAGAAATTTTCAGCTATTTAACAGGATTTCTTTTGATCCTTAAAACAGTTTTTTTCTTCCCCAGGTGGGTTCAGCATTGCTTTATTCCATTAAAATTTTTTCAGATAGTTTCTCACAGTAACTACGTAAAGTTTTTCGAATAGCTTTCCACGGTAACTACTTTCGATCGAAAATGAATTTCGCGGGGAGAGTAAATTGACGGGAGCGGTGTGCGCTCTATCGGTGGAAGTGAGCTGTTCCCCCGTCAACAGGACTGGACTGGACTGGACTGAAGCAGCCGCTCGGCGGTCGTACTTATGTCAGTCCGCGAGTCACAAAGAGGCATGCCGGGAAAGAGAGAGTGGGAGAGGAAGAGCGATGAAAGAGAAGAGAGAAGGAGAGATCGAGAGGAGCGCCAGACCCCCACCTCCAAGGGTACACTTGCTCTCGCATGCAGGGAGCCAGTAAATCCTAGCCTGGTACGCAGGGGGGAAACCCCTCTGAATTTGAATACTCGACTGCAAATGGATTTGCCAGCAGCCGGGCGTGGCGGCGAAGTCGGACGTGTATTCAGCGGTCCCTGCAGCGGGAGCGTTGACTCCTAGGGGAATAATTATGTGTCTCCATTCGCCTTCCCAGCCACCTCCTTGCACCCCCTTCCTGCCCCTTTACCCTGGCACCGATGTCCTGGCACTTTGTGGGGCAGCGGGGAAGAATCTGCACACACGGAGATAACATGCGCATCTTTCTACGCCCGCGAGACAACGTGAAATCACACGTGGAATTCTTGTGTGAGAGCCTGTGGGCAAGAGTGGCAATCACTTATTTGAATTTTTGTATAAGATAACGTAAAATACTAAGTTATGTAATCTTTACACTTTGCAACTTAATAGTTTCCATTCTGAAAAGCACAAAGTATAGCCATTATTTTTTTATGACCGAATATCGTCACTCGTACATGTACGGCTATAAATTTTTATAAAAACATAACTGCTACATGATGCTTTATTCGCGAAATATAAAAGCTCCCCACAGTAGTTTTTAAATATAATTACCCTTCATATCACGAAGTTTTGGTACATAATGTGGGTCGATTCATAAATGATTTTTTTTTTTTTAACTTAACACATCAGCTTTGCACATATCTTCTCCTCGGGTTGCTAATAACAATCTGGCTTAAAACTGGGACATTAATAACCGAAAACCAAATTGCCTAATGAATCAAATAGATAAGATAAGGCGGTGGTCTTGCAGCGCCAAATATGTCCACCCAGTCAGTAACTTCCGCCGCCTGCGTGCGTCGTTCGTTCACGCGACAGTCTTTCAAACCCGCGGCCGATTATTCGCGCACTGCCAACGGCAGCGCGGCAAAGGCTCGATTTGAAAGGGCGATGCAGGCGCGCCGCGCGCCCCTTGTCCCACTAGAGTCGCTTCTTGACATTTGGAACGGCGAGGTCAGGGCTATGCGAATTTAGAACTGGTCAAAAATTATTAAATGCAATAGAAGGAAATTGATGGTGTAATATTCTGCCATGTTTCGTATTTTCAGGGGTAATTTCTCTCTTTCATATTCACAAATAAATAAAAAAGGTATTGTCGGTACGTAGTGGAGGAACGAGGCTGGCAATTGGCAAGAAGGACGGGCGTTAAGGAAAAGCATTCCAACCAGCGCACTCGTCTTTTTTCTTCGTTGGTATATCTGTGTATTTTCCTCACGTCCTTCGCAATTATTTTTTCTTTCAAATCGTTCTTTTTATACACTGAAGAGCCAAAAAAAGTGGTATATGCGTGCGTATGTAAATAACAGAGGTATGGAACCAATCAGAGTAACGCGATGCGGTCGGCAGCTAGACCGGTTACTGCTGCTACAATGGCAGGTTATCAAGATTTAAGTGAGTTTGAACGTGGTGTTATAGTCGGCGCACGAGAGATGGGACATAGCATCTCCGAGGTAGCGATAACATTTGGGATGTTCGCGCACGACCATTTCACGAGTGTACCGTGAATATCGGGAATCCGGTAAAACATCACATCTTTGACATCGTTGCGGCCGGAAAAAGATCGTGAAAGAACTGGACAAACGACGACTGACGAGAATCATTAAACGTGACAGGCGTGCAACACTTTCTCAAATTGACGCAGATTGTATATGTGGACTGCTCTGCAGTATTCGTGGCGTGGATTGCCTCCTGCATACCTTCAGGCATTACTCGAGTCCATGCCACGTCGTCTTGTGGCACTTCTGCGTGCTCGGAGGGGTGGGGGGCTACAAGATATTAGCAAGTGTACCAGTTTTTTTGGCTCTTCAGTGTACATTTCCGCCAGGTTATCTGCCGGTTGCTCAGCCTTATGGCCNCTCGGAGGGGTGGGGGGCTACAAGATATTAGCAAGTGTACCAGTTTTTTTGGCTCTTCAGTGTACATTTCCGCCAGGTTATCTGCCGGTTGCTCAGCCTTATGGCCGGCACTATGGCTGCTGTGGCCACGGGCGTAGTCACCTCGACACCGCGTCACTGAGTTCCCAAGTATTTGTCAATGATTATATGTTTCAAAATTATTACATGCATCAACACAAGAGCGACATACAGGAGAAGGTTTTAAGCCCGGAACTCCAGAGTTACACTCATTAAGTTTATCACATAATTGACCCAATCACGATCCAATTCAGTCTTAAATTAAACCACGCACGAAATGCTTCGCGATACATATCAACGCTTGTCCGTAACACCGCCACTGCTTAACGGCTGACGTTAGCACCAACAGGAGCGAAGTGAGGTGAGAATGGAGCAGTGGCATGTTGCAACCCGCCATCCAATGGCGATGTCCGGCACAGTCGCAGGTCACTGTGCAATACCGTCCACGTAATTCCTTTCTATGTCTAGATGACTGGCACCAACCAGGCTACAGGTTCATCGTCACGTGCATAGGCTGTCACGAACGCCAGAGCAGTGAGTGTGTGAGAGAGAGTGTGTGTGAGAGAGAGAGTGTGTGAGAGAGAGAGTGTGTGAGAGAGAGAGTGTGTGAGAGAGAGAGTGTGTGAGAGAGAGAGTGTGTGAGAGAGAGAGTGTGTGAGAGAGAGAGTGTGTGAGAGAGAGTGTGTGTGAGAGAGAGAGTGTGTGAGAGAGAGTGTGTGAGAGAGAGAGAGTGTGTGAGAGAGAGAGTGTGAGAGAGAGAGAGTGTGAGAGAGAGAGAGTGTGTGAGAGAGAGTGTGTGAGAGAGAGTGTGTGAGAGTGTGAGTGAGTGAGTGAGTGAGTGAGTGAGTGAGTTGAGTGAGTTGAGTTAGTTGAGTGAGTTGAGTGAGTTGAGTGAGTTGAGTTGAGTGAGTTGAGTGAGTTGAGTGAGTGAGTTGAGTGAGGTGAGTGAGGTGAGTGAGGTGAGTGGAGAGGTTTGGGTGGCTCTCAACAACGTGTTCTTGACAGCCGGCGAGGGTGAAGCGACATGGATATGGAGCAGCGCTGGACTTCAAAGGCGGGAGAAAAGGGAGATCCCAGAGAAAATCCGCCGACCAGCAGCATCGCCCGGCACGATTCCCATGGAAACATAAAGGAAACGTAAAAACAGCTCCATGTCGGCATTTCAATGTTTATTGCCACGCAGATGGCATGCGCTCTCTGTCTTATGTTATTTCCGTGGTAAAAAAAAAACCACCATGGAGAAGTGGGAAATGCAAAACAAAGCGCGTGTGTCCTGAGAACGAGCGCGCCCTAGATCAAGAACGCAACTTCGCGCGGAGAGCTGAGCGAGGAGTAGGACAGAAGGGGGGGCGTGCTTGGGACATGAGAGAGGGGCGTACCATCGACCCGCGTGACGTCACAGCTCAGAGGACGGCGACGGCGCCTCTCGAGCGGAAAATACGTCCAAGCCACACGCGCGTCGCACAGGGTGGACAACAGCCTTAATTCCCCGGCAAAGTCAAATACCTAACACCTTGGCTTCTCCCCCCCCCTCCTGTATGGGCACTTGAGATATTTATACCTAATCCAATTCAACTAAAAGAATTAATTAATTTTATCAAGTTGATACGGGCTACTAAATTTAACGAAAGTATTATTCATATATTCTTGCTCTTCTTAAAATTTCCAGTCATATATTTTTAAAAAATTAAAATAAAGTTTTCGTGTTAGCACACGTTGTTTTACGAGCAGCCGGGAGCAGGCTGTAACGTCCCACTTGCAACTGACGTTCAAGGTTAAACCTGTTTTCGGATGTGTTAAAGGGTTCTGGAATTGGGGAAATGAAACTACGTATTATACAAACATTTTTATTAAGTACAATATACATTCTGTACATGACCTAATACACGAACATCACCATTCGTACCAACCAACTTTCTGAACAACCAAATCGCATCTCCCAGCTCAAACTTAAGCCTACGTCGAACTTCGTTAAACAAGTTACTACAGCAGAGGAGAGCTTCATTCTTTTGAGTTTTATGCACGTGTACAATGGTCAGCACGTTATATAAACTACACATTAAACAAATGTTAGGACTGGGCGGGATTTGAACCCACGCCCATAATATAATCACCAGGCCAGTGGTGGTACGATATCAGTGCAGCGCAAGAGAGGGCTAACTCCATGCTGTGTTGCCACATTGTGCACGAAAGATGTCATCGTACGACATTTTGCCACTAACATTTCCGTCTCCATTTTTGCTCAGGATTCACGTGTAGTTCTTATGCGCGCGTTCTGGGACATCATATGTGTGTGTGTGTGTGTGTGTGTGTGTGTGTGTGTGTGTGTGTGTGTGTGTGTGTGTGTGTGTGTGTGTGTGTGTGTGTAACTT
>NQII01008180.1:58371-77467 GCA_002778355.1 Clitarchus hookeri
GCAGCACTTTCATACTACTCTAACTACACTGTGCACAGCCCGGGCGCACTGGGCCGAGAAAGTGCTAAGGGAATGCCGTCATACCTAACTTTACTCGTGAGGAGGACAAACGCGTGCGCGGTAGTGCGTAAATGTCAGTGTAAGTATCTAGCTCTGTGTGTGTTTTTAAATTGCTTTCGAACCAGTATGACGGACTCAAAATTCCCGGTGGCGCCCTGCGAAACAAAAGAGCCGATCTAGCTTTTGTTTGCGGGAGATGAAGTTAAGGTAGAAAGAAGCGCTCCTGGTATGACCTGTCAATAGGTATCGGCCACCAGGAGGGGAGGTTTGGTGAGGAACGCGCCGGTTCCACCGGGAACTCTGTTTACTCCGTGAGCTGACCATGTGACTAGGGTCCCACGACACAAAGAGAACAGGTGGGTTGACTATAGTTTATCCGCAGTAACTTCACACTCTTTCAATCAAAACTTCTGGGAAATCGCCCTATGCACGATGTTGTTTTGGCCGTTTCCTAAATACATCACAAGCGTTTTATACATACAATTATCTTATCGTCAGTTAAACTTAACTTTTACTTATATTTGATACATAAATTATAATATCTGTATTATAATTAACATTAATAAAAACACGGAGAAAATAGGAATGTTGGTAGTGCATAGTGAGAAATAGTTTTCATGCCAAATACTGTATTGTTAAACTCTGTGAACACAAATGCGATGCGTTGTCCCTTTGGTGTAATTTTCTGGACACAGTTAAGCTTTATTTGCATGCGGCAGAGGAACAGTCTGAAAGTAGAGCTTTAAGGACTTGAGAAAAGTTGGAAGTAACCATCAACGGACTATATAGTCCTCCTACCTTCTGGTGTTCATTACAAGCGGTGTAGATCAAGCGATGAACGACGAAAGAGTTGTAATTCAAAGGTACGACGAAATAACCTTAACTTATTCTTTTTTTTTATCAGAGTACGTTCTACCACACTACCAACATTCGAACATAAAATGTTCACTCTATTAAGTTGGCAAACAAAGCACATAATATCGCGAACCCGTATTTTATTTTAATCTTAAGACTAACCTACGTTTTTGGGAAATATTATTGATTGCGTCGTTCATCCGAAGTTATTTCACACCACAGGTGTATTTAAGAGAATACAAATCGTAATCAAAAAGGTTAAACACAGCATTGTAAGCCATTTCATGCGAATATTCACGAGAATGCACGTTCACGAACCATCAGGTGTCAAAGCTGCGTAGACAATGAAGACTGCGTAANCATGCGAATATTCACGAGAATGCACGTTCACGAACCATCAGGTGTCAAAGCTGCGTAGACAATGAAGACTGCGTAAACCAAGCACACGTGACTGCAATATCGAAATGGATAAACCACGTGACTGTTTATTGAATATTTACGTGATCGCTAGTAGTGTATGTTTTGTTTAAATATGCATTTTTTAAATGGTGAAGTTGTACGACGGTATAACCTGGCCTTCGGGTCTCTTCGGTAAGGATTCGTTTTCCCTATTCGAGTTTGCTAGAGCCCCGTGTCTCTATTAGACGGAACAAAGTCACCTGAACTGCACACGTGGGTTTGAACTGGCACTGACCTGACACACACTATCCCCTCCACTCAGACGATTTGAACCAAAATGTATGTGTGTGGCATTACGCTTTGTAAGCACCGGTTTCGGAAATGTATATCGTTATTAGTTCCCCTAAGAACCACAGGCGATATCATACTAGATCTTTCATATAAGAGCTTCTGCCAGATCTTCAATAAACCCTCAAGATACCTATTGGAATGTTCTGTCACTGAGTAAAGAGACTGTCCCTGCAACCAGCAAGATGCGACTCCGTCCAGAAGGCCATGCTCCCTATGACATTGGAAGCAAGATAACCGAAGTAATATAATGCGTTACCGTGTCATTTAAAAGTGTATTTTTTTNGCTCCCTATGACATTGGAAGCAAGATAACCGAAGTAATATAATGCGTTACCGTGTCATTTAAAAGTGTATTTTTTTTAATTTGTTAGTTAATGCTCTTTTATGTACATAAGAAAAAAGAAATGACATAACAAATTCACGGTCCTAAAAACTCTGCCGTCTCAGTCGAATAAAGTGATACTGTCCACAGAATTGTTAACTGTGCATATGGCGGAAGGATACAAAATGTAATCAAAGTAGATCCTAAGCAGGTTTTTCAAAATTACTCGGTTTCCCGTGAACAACCTACAATTCTGTGGAAGAAAATGAAGGAATGAGTAATTTCTCTGCGGTTTTGAAGCCACCTTACTGGCCTTACACAAGGTAATGATGTAATTGCTTCCATTTGCACCTAGCGCCATCTTGTAGCCGGCCGAGGAACTAGCGTAGCTATTGCAGCTCTCCTTTAAAACGGCGTTATAATCTTACGCACCACTAACGTGTGCTAAGGAGGCGTTTGAAAATTAAAAATAACATATATATGTGTGTATATATATATATGTATACCTATATATTTTTCTACTGAAAGCTGTAAAAAAATGCAATCCGTCCTAACCCTAATATGCGAAAAGTTTTGTTTGAGAAATTTTTACACGTTATATACAAATTGGTTTTAATCTGTGGTTTTACTGAGTCGTGCGAATTCATCAACCATAATTATGGTTGTGATTTTTTCCCCCTACCCACAAAGTGTAATACGCGGTCTTTTCCTGATATCGTCTTTGTTTCACGTGATAATGTAATGTAAATTAACCTCGGGTAATTAACCACGCATAACTCACTCTCTAGCTCGTTACTTTTACAACCCCTTTCCGAACACTGCCCGCTAATTGCACCGATTAATTTTTAATGGCCACTGCTTACGGATTACATTTATATAAATGTAGGTTTCGGCTAGCTGCGACCAGCAAAAATCGGCACGGAAATCCTGTGAGTTAGCTGAGGTGTCAGTAAAGTTAACTCTGTTGTTACTCCCAGGAAAAGGCTGTTCACGGCAAACTGTGCACTTTCGAAAGCGCTGCATAAGATCTACTTGTGTTCGCATTGTGTACCCATCCGCTTTATGTAAAATTATAACTATAATGGGCCTAACAACTTTTTTCATAAGTCGGTAAATTGAAAATGTATAATTATTGCAGAATAAATATTTTACAAATTTGCTTATTATTACTTTTATAAGCATTAAAAAACCGAATAAATAATACCAGTTTTTATAAATTTTTACCTAGCACTTTTAATTCAACGTTANAAATAATACCAGTTTTTATAAATTTTTACCTAGCACTTTTAATTCAACGTTAAGACATGGAACTACTTTCCCTCCGTCGTTACCAACTTTACTGGGCCCATGCCAGTCAAAAAATATGCAGCTAGGAGCAGTGACATTTTTCAAAGGTTGAATTTAAAAGTGCTCTATTAACCGTGAGCACCAAGTATGCTAATAAAACAATTTATGTGGCATTACAAAACACTTTTGAGGTACACACATCAAGGAATCCGTCAGTTTTGCCGAATGTTTATTATTTCGCTATTTGTGAAACACCGGAAGTCAATCATTCACAGCTGAAATTAGATATCGCGTACTTGAACTTTCAACTTCCCATCACAATATTACAATCAATATCTTAAAACATTCTCAGATGTGTTTTTTGTGAAGAATTTAAGCAACAAAAAAATAATAATAACCCTTGTGACTGTTATGCATTCAATATTAAATTAACGCCGCTGAAAACTTTCAAATAAGGCAAAGGAAGTCTTTTCACACGAAATTGTGTATATTTAAATATCAATAACTTTAATANCTGAAAACTTTCAAATAAGGCAAAGGAAGTCTTTTCACACGAAATTGTGTATATTTAAATATCAATAACTTTAATAGTTAACGTTTAAATGTGTTAGGTTTACTAAAAATATGAAATAGGTTAACTATGAACTGAAATGGCAACATTAAACTGCGGTATTGTGTATACTAATGCAAGAAAAAAAACCTGCAGCGCCACCGCTGATGCCGAACTCGCTTGAAACTCAGCTGAGAAAAAAATCAAATTAAACGCATGTGAAGTAGAGCGACACGTGCCATTGCCGAAGAAAACTTTCGTCCTCTATAAGGTAACAGTGCACTTACCGACTGTCATTGTGTTAATTATGAAGATGATTATGTAAAGATATTCCAAATTTTGTTAATTTAAATGCATGCAGAGATGTGCATTGTGAATTTCATATCAACGTTGCGATTTACTGCCTTCTAAACTACGCAATGTAAGAAGCACGTGGAAACAAGAGAAGTTTTGAAGTTTCCTAACTCGCAACAAATTCCAGGAAAAGTTGTCATTTGTTATAGTTCNACGTGGAAACAAGAGAAGTTTTGAAGTTTCCTAACTCGCAACAAATTCCAGGAAAAGTTGTCATTTGTTATAGTTCTCAGTCGTTATTCAGCAGTCAGGGCCGATGTGACCGCGACGTTAACAGGCATCAATTTCCAAAACTCTTTCCCCCAGTAGACTCGCAATCGAAATGAAGTAGGTACGATTCCCCGCCCGGCCATTGTGATCCCTGTTTCCAATGGTCTAGTGAAATATCTCCAGGCGAATGTAGCTGTAAATAAAAATAACTTAAATAAAAATAACTTAAATACTAAAATAACAAAAACACATGCATATATACGGCGTGTAGCAGCTCTTATTGCAGCTCATGGAAGCTTTATCGCATAAGTAATTTTTTTTTACAATTAGTTTTCTTGCATTCTACTGGCAACCTCTGAAACATTATTTATCAAATTGTTGCAGGAAATTTAGTAGTTCATCTACTTGATGCATTTCGCCTTCAAGCAATTCAGAATATGTAATAAAACTTCAAAATAACTATCTCTCAAAGTTGTAATGAATACTTTGGGTTAACTCCGTTATAAAACAGTATTAAATACAAAAATTATAAAACAATAAAGCTAGAATAACCAGACCGGAACCTTTCATTGTAAGTTCAGGCTAGTGAGGCGCTTCTTACAATAAACAGTAACACTTGCTTGTGGAAGCAGAATAACACACAAAGATTTTCATTATGAGCTTTATTTTTACAATAACTGTTTTATTTATACGGTTTCAATATTTTTTATTATTGACATAATAATATCAGAACAATGTTCACTAATAGCTTTAGCTACACAACTAACTTGCAGGAGCCCCGTGTTTATTACAGGTGGTGTTTAATAATTAATAATATCTATAAATCGACTAGCTGTAGGTAGGTTTATCTTAGAAAAATTGTTAGCAGAACTGTAATTATTTTGTCAAGCAAACTTGGAGTAATGAAATAAACCAAAAATTACTCACAGTATTTATACTTTTCAAGGTAGGAATGGTTACAGCGCACAAATTTTTACAGCATCTTGAAATTACAAAATATCAATGCCTTTGTTTTCTTAGCTGAGAGCTTCTTTTCGAAATCCTGAATTCTTCGAACAGAGTCCACCATTGCCATTGAAACGGTTCCAAAGATAGCACGCACTGGAAGCAGCGCTGCCACGTCGCTCGGGGTCGAGGAGCGATGTGGCAACATCGGCGTGGGAGGCGGTCGCTCTGCTGCTAAGGAGCCGGGTGATGGAGACGGCGCTCTCACCTCGTGCCCTCGCGCCAACGTTCTTCCTTATTTCTCCCCAATTTCATATGTTTTTTGAGAACAGGTTTTATTTTAACTCTCGTTTTAAATATATGCAAAACATTTCCAGCTTCAGAAGCGAATGTAACCAGTTTACTTGTCTAATACTGCGTATTTTCTGTTCAGTTCATGGCCAGGAAAGATTTTCTTGTTCTAGTGCCTATATTCCGTAATCTGCAGCCTTATGCATCATCGAGTCTCGGCTGTTTGTTCACTGGCTTCCATCCCTCTGAGTGGTTCCTTTTACCCCAGGACAGGTAGAAAGGGATTTATGTACTCGTTTCACATGCGTTAAATATCATGCAGAGGTGCTTCTAAAACAGTTTGATCAAACTCAGAAAGAAAATTAAGTATCTATATGTTTTAAGTCTATCGTGCAGTTAAAAATATAGGTGGAATTTTCCTGGGGCTACCAATTCCTCCTCCACTCATGATTGAACCGCTCCCGCTGGTTGCGTCTCTGATGGGGACGCGGTGGTGTAACGGCTAGGGCGCTCGCCTCCCATCAAGGAGAAGAACCGGATTCGATTCCCGGCGTGGTCCATCCAGGATCCCTTAATTAACCATGAGGATGGAAGAAAATTTATTACATAAATGGCTAATAGTTTCACAAACAGCCTATCACTATTTCAGAGGAATGCAAAAACACTACTTGCAAAAACTCGGTATGAGGTAAGTCTTTCACGAGCTGCAATAAGAGTTACTACACGCCGCGGCATTGAAGTAAACAGATATCGGATGTGTTCCTCGGGAATCGCCTGCCAGGCTGCTTCTACTAGAGCCCACGATTCATCGATATTGGCTGCTGGGTGTAAATGACGGGCTAGTTGCAGTGTGGCCACATCCCAGACATTTGCAATGGATTACATATCGGGTGAACGTGCAGGCCAGATGAGAAGGGGTATATGCCTTGCTCCGAAGACAACGTAAACATTTTTGGCAACGTGCGGGCGGGTGTTTTCTTGGAATACTGCACTACTGTGCTTGTCTCTGTAACTTCCAAATGTTTACCGTATTATAAAACAAATAAAACTGTTACAAATTGCTATATATATATATATATATATATATATATATATATATAACGTAATTTTCGAGTATTGAAACTTGGAAAATGTTTAAATATTAAGATATGGTGGCGGGTCTCACGACTAGGAAGTTAATTTGTAAAAAATTTTGGCATCCTTTCCGTGAATCTGGGCGTCTTTTGGATAATTTTTCAACCCCTTGTGAAATTTGAAATCATTCAATGAAATTTGTATGTAATATGTTACTAAATATTACGTTAGTTAGAAAGTTATGATAAAGATTGTTCCTACTGGCGTAACGTTTCCATAGATGCCTACAATAATTGCAACGATGTTGTGGCTGTTTCAAGAGTTAATTACGAAGTGGCGTTCGTTTGAAACAGAGTTCTTTATCATAATTTTTGTTATGCTCTAATTGCGAATGTTTTTAGATGTACGAAGTTTACACGTTTATAATCATGAGGGGCATTTATCTTTGGTGTTAATTTTTTCAAGAACACTGTGTCTAAATCACACCTGTGTACCTTTTCTATGTGCGGCGTAAGCAGTGTAGTAATGCTCGAGGACGTTGCTGTGATCTGAAGGTTTGCCACACTCACGATAAATCGCCAAAAACGCTAAAGCCCAGGCAATAAACCTTCAAAAATTCCTGCACAAAAGCTTTAGATTGCAGAAAAACATTAGACCTAAGATATACAAAGTCGTTAAGGCGCATGCGCAAATTTTTTTTTCCTAGTGTTGGCCGCTTTGAAAAGGTCATCGTCGTTCTGGTTCACTCATGACGTCACGTGAGAAAACAAGCGATACGAGGCTGTGTGCTCGTTGGTTTACAGGTTAATTTCGCGAGCACAGCCCACTGCATGACGGGGTGTAGCGTCTACGGCAGATCCATTTGCATTCGATTTCCGCACTGAAAAGACCGCGTAGTTAAATGACAGGAGTATTTCACCGGCGCTCACGACGCGATGCACCTCGCGTCACTGAATTCTTCGAACAGGCAACCGTTATTCCACAACATACCCCGGTGCGTTTACTACCCTTGGAGTTCGCTCGTCTATACATATTATAAAACTCAACGTCTCTGTCTGTCAGTGCGCTTATCACTCGAGAACCACTTATCCGATTTACGTGTTTTTTTAATTCATTCATAGCTATGTTCTCTGGCCAGGTTTTAGTATATATTTTGTTACGTAAAGTAACATAAGGAATAAGCAGTGACGATAATAGTGAATCAAGTCGGAAAAGAGTTTGCCGCCAGCGCGCTCTTTTGCAATACGCTGTCTAAACCGTTAAAGATGGAACAATATCTTTTAGTAAAGAATTGTGTAGAATATAAAGACCTAAAAAAACTCCGCGGTAGCATATATCTTTGTATAATTCTGTAGTCCACGCGAGCGGAGCCGCGAGCACAGCTACTAAAAGATAAAAGTGAGAAAATGTGTTGAACACAGATGACATGCCGACGTTCAGTATTTAACTTTCAAAACAGGTGGGGGTTTCTGTACCCCCAGCTGCATATGTTAGTCGCTTAGTAACNTTTCTGTACCCCCAGCTGCATATGTTAGTCGCTTAGTAACGACAATTTTTTTTTTATCTAAAATTAAAATCGGGAATGCGTTATGCAAGTTACACGTAGTTAGTTATACCATTATTTCCACTCATGCGCACAACCATAGACGAAAAATATTTATCGCTTAATTCTCCACTCAAATTACAATTAAAAACGACATGTACCATTACATATAAATTTCTTGCTTCTCTAAAAAAAACTATTATCGATCATTGTAAGGATTTACGACCAAAGTAAGCTGTGTGGCGCCATTCTATGTTCGCTCTCCTCACAAGATCCCTGGTCTTGTGCAGTTTCTGCTAGCAAACATCTTTCAGTTTTCACGAAAGGATGCATCCTGTGGCCTATGAATCTCTTGATAGAATTATGACACAAACATATTAAAAATGGTACATTATCATGTTGGCCATTGGAGAAATACATTCTCTAAATTCTAGCAAAACATTCAATTCATTGCTTGATCTTGCTATTAAAGACAACATTCTGTGGGGCCGACTTTTTTAACTAGCCGTCCCCAGGTGACGCTGTTTGGGGGCAAACAAACGGGCGAATTTAGGCACAAATTAACCTTTCAATTCTCGATAACAAAGAAATGGGCGCATCCGAAACGAAGCCAGTGTGTCTGCGAAATCGGCGCCCAAAAAGCGGGATGTCTTCCCAGTGGGCGTGGGCATGGGCGTGTGTATCGCTGAGCTCCAGCTTGTTGATTGGCTGTTGTGTGCCGCTCATTGTCCCCGAGCAGGACAACAGCGTTTTGCCGAAACGAGAACAATGCCAGCCTGTGATTGCGTCGTTGCAAACGGTCCAAATACGCATTTTCTGCTCATGTCCTTTGTAATTCTGGAAGCTAATATCGCTATTCATTTCATCGATTTTCCCCAATATTTTGCGACTACAGTTCTTAATAGAAATATGTCGTATGTGTACACAGAACACGTGAAATCATAAAAGTGAGTGCACACAATGTAATGTGTGTAACTCTTCAAAGTTGTACGTAGGTTCAGCAAAAACATTTAATGAAGATAGAAAACAGCCTGATTTCAAGCTAATTCATATGCCACGTGCACGGACTGTACTCATAGGGTGAATTACTTCAGCACTACAATCACTGCGAAAATGCCAGTCTGAAATTTATCTCCTTAAACCAGCATACCGAACGCTTCACGCGCCATCTGTTACTGTTTAGTGTCTTCGCTTCCGAAGCTCGTTTTCAACTTTAATCCTTATATTTTAAATGTATTAACTTGACACTAGTTAATTATATTTAAATGGTTTGATAAACGAGCAATATGAGTGGTAATCGTGCATAACTTTACAAAACCCATCAGCAGGCGCCATTGCTCTCTTCATTGCGCGCGATGCACAAAGTCAGATACGAGACTCCTGAAGACGTCAACCTGTAAGGAGAACTCCATTTTAGAATGTGCTCGTGCGCGAGAACGACGTTCCTGCAGGCGGTTCAACTCGTTGTCATCTCTCGGGAGGTCTCCGCCCTTCGCGTGGAAAAAAAAAACATACTAAATAAAGCGTCAATCTGCATGTAAAGCACGCCGGGGAGGGTGTCTGAGGCAAGGGCCGCCGATAAGGGCGAGAACCGCCATAACACGTGGAAGGTCTCTCCACTTCCCCAGACACCTTTGACCCCTTTCGTCACCCGACAGAACAACCTCCTGTAGGCTGATCTCATTTAAGTGTGGACGCTTTTGAAAATACCTGCTTAGGATACATTTTAATTCTCAATAGTATCCTTCCGCTATGTGTAAGCTTAACATTGCCAAGGGCCGTCTCACCTTACAGTCCACTCGCGGTTACTTCCAACTTTCCTGAAGCGCTACTAGAATCATGCTTCCAGGATATTCCTCCGCCACATGCCGACAAAGCTTAAACCTAGTCTATAAAATCACACCAAAGGGACGACGCACCCCTATTCGTGCGTACTTAGTGTAATAACATTTATTTTAAGAACTATTTATATTTAGGTATTATGAACACATCTACTTTCTCACTTTTTTAATAAATATTAATTATAAATGAAATATCATGACACGCATAAAATATAAATAAAAGTTCAATTTAACTAAACGTAACGTAGTTTTGTGTTAACAGAAGTATAAAACGCTNCACGCATAAAATATAAATAAAAGTTCAATTTAACTAAACGTAACGTAGTTTTGTGTTAACAGAAGTATAAAACGCTGGTCATACGTGACATAATTAGTAAACAACCAAACACGTCATGCATGGGGGGTTTTTTAATGGTTTGATTCAAAAAGTGTGAAAAAAACCATGAATAGACTATATTAGATTAATCCTTGAAAAAAATTTGATTTAAAAACATATTATTTGTAAGCTGTAATGATTATGAAGAGAAATTTAAAATGTATGCAGAGTTTTNAAAATTTGATTTAAAAACATATTATTTGTAAGCTGTAATGATTATGAAGAGAAATTTAAAATGTATGCAGAGTTTTTATGGAATTTGGTTATCAGCTAATAAACGTAAAAATAAATCAATAAAAATATTGTATAAGAATGCTTAATTTCGTGTTACGAGGATGCCTGCGTCAAAATGCGTTTATTAAATAATTATACATATTTTGGACGAATATCCTTAAATAAGCGCATTAAAGAAGTAGTTCTTGAGCAGTACTCAGTTGGAAGATACGCCGTACTTATGAAACTCGGCATATGAAGTAGTGTTTTGTTTTTAACTTCTGTGATATTAAACTAATAATATTTAGTATTGTGGCTTCAGCTATAATTTTTAAATTTTGTAAAAAATTACTTGGAAAATTATGATTTCGTAGTTTGTAAANAGTATTGTGGCTTCAGCTATAATTTTTAAATTTTGTAAAAAATTACTTGGAAAATTATGATTTCGTAGTTTGTAAAAGACGCATGTAAAGATACGGTGCGGAGATAATTTGAAATGCTATGAATTTTTAGTTGATATTTAATGGAAACTGCTATAATTTTACTTGCTTCAAACGAAGTTTTAATGAAAACATGTAATATACGCTACAAGTCGCGCTGAAAAATAAACGTTGGAACGAGGCCAAGGTAGATGCTTTTAACTGTTGCCACAATAAGCGCGTTGTACATATCTGGTCAGCAAACCACGTATTTTTTAAGAGGTAATAAAACTCTAAAACAAGCAATAAATGTGAAATATAGTAATACCAGTACAGCAGACAAAAGTGCAACTTCATATTTTATTAAAACGCAATGTTTGAAACAGCGAGTGTGTTTCACTCCAATGTTCTAGACGTAACGAATTTACTCCTTCTTTTATTCATCAGGGGTATTTTTTGTTGAAAATTGTGCGTATGTTGGTGGAACGTGAATAGAACAGCATGTAAATACCGTCAGTATTTCTTTTTCTCTCGGCGTGCTTTTGTTCCCGAAATGTGCTTCTTATCTTTCCCTTTTAGCGTAGCTTACTCCGCTGCCCCGCAGTAAAAGAACGTGCCCGACTGGAAATTCCCTTTCTACGTTGGTTTCACGTTCCTGGAACCTAAAAACAAAACAGACAAAAGTTGGCAAAGACTGCCAACAGTCTGTTTTACATAAGGAACTCGGGTCTATCCAAGTTTTCTTTCTGTAATTTATTTATAATCCGTGTTATTAAGAATCACTTACCCGTAAATTCATATCAATTCATATAGGCCTAGAGGAACTCTGCAGCTGTGCGAGTAGTAACATATCTCGTTTGCTAAATCTGGTTGCTGAAGAGCTCATTCTTAGCCTAAGTGTAAAAAAGAATTTTTTTTAAATAAAAGTCAAATTAATTTATTTTAGTTGTATAGTTAACACCTGGCGTATAGCATAAATGTTAAAAAGTAATATTTATTTTTTAATAAAAAGTCAAATTAATTTATTTTCGACGTATGGTTAACACCTGGCGTATAACATGATGGTCGATTTACCATAGTTTTCAAGTACGTCTAAGAGAATAGTTGACTTGTAGGAAAGGTTTTTTTTTTATTTATCCCTATCGATGATCACAACGATGAATAAATAATATATACTGAATGCAGCATTCTAGGCTGTAACGATAAAGACATAAGCAACCTTCGTGGTCGCTATTACGACAATGCAAGTCATGTGTCTGGAGGGAGCATGCTCATATTTGCTGGCCAGAATAAAATAATTAGATGACTTTGCGAATTCATGTTTTACCCTCCTCATTCATTTAATCTAGGAGTGATAAATGCTACAAGATGTTACAATAAAGGCCAAAACTATTCTCTTCTCCTCTTTGAGATATAGAACGTTACCTCATCGCAGCCCTAACAACGTAAATTCTTCACAATTAAAACAAACTCAAGAGCATAATTAAAAATGACTACACTGAAATGTGTCTCCCAAATACAGTGGTCATCATAAACTTAGGCAAAAGAGAATGTGTGTGACCTATTTTTTATTCTAGAAAAGAAACTTTTAGCTTTATATATATATATATCTTATTACGAAAACAATACGAATTTATACCGCACCTCTGTCAGTTGATGAATCACTAATAACATCAATAACAGATCAATTTGGTTAAATTTAGTTTAAATGAGGCTCACAAGTATGGAAACATAAACTACCCATTTGGCCTTCCTCAGTACGAATTCTTTCTTGGGAAATTTTAACGCGCGCAGCTGCAGTTGGCATATCTGGACGCCGCCTAACTGGGCGTGTTTTCCCGAGGCCTAGAAGCGCTTGCACCATTGTCCTCAGTTGAATGTTTTCAGACATATTTAACTAAATGTTTCTATTATGTACTAACCTTATGGCGCACGACTCATTTTAATACTCTCAAGAACCCGTTGTGAATAGCCACCCAAACATTCCCACTCCACTCTCTACGTTCATGAAGTCCGGTAAAGCGAATCCTTAATTTTGTATTTGACTCTCTTTAATTAAACGGTATAATACTATACGCTGTTCATGATCAAGTAAGCACTTTTAAAATCAACCTTTGAAAAAATTTCATTGCTCTTTACTGCATGCATTTTTTAACGGAAACACTGTCTAGTATTCTGTATGTTGAGTTGGCAATAAGACGGGGGAAATAGTTCCATGTGTTAGCGTAGTATCAAAAATGTGATGTTTAAATCTGTGGACAATGAATTTATTTAATTTAGTTTCAGTTGGTTTTTTTCCGCATTAGAGAAGTAATTAGTATTATATTTGCATTTTTCACAATTTCAGAGTTACATTTGACAAGCGCACGAATAAAGTGAAGTGGCTCATGGCAATGTTAATTTTGCATATGGTGGAAGGATACAAATTGTGGGGGAGGAAAGTAAATCCTAAGCAGGGCCTTCAAAAACGCTCACTTCACAGTGAACAGTCCGTAGTAATGGACGACGCCGGCCTTTGCCACCCAGACTCTGTGGTAACGCCCAGCCAAGCACACTACGTTATCATTTCAAAGCTTCTGCGCGCAAAGCGTTGAACCGGCCGTGCACTATTTCAGCAAGCAACGCGTCTCTATGAGACTTTCAACTGTTACGTTATCATTAGACTGCAGAAATTAATTATAAATATTTCGCTACGCGTAGAGGTATTACACAAAATGTTCGTATTTAAAAATAATTATTAAAACTTTAGTCTAAACATTTATACGATCTAATATGGTCTATATTTTAATATCTATAACATGTCTGGTAATAAAGGTCACTAGGTACTGTAGCTATGAGCAATTATTCGTGAAATTAGTATCTAATATAACATTTGAATTACATCAAACTNATCTAATATAACATTTGAATTACATCAAACTTGTATTCTGTTAAAAAAATATACAACGTCTATAATATTATATGAAGTCTTTAATTACTACATAGTTCCACTTTATAATGGAGAAACANAAAAAAATATACAACGTCTATAATATTATATGAAGTCTTTAATTACTACATAGTTCCACTTTATAATGGAGAAACAACATATCAGTTAGCAAATGTCTTGGCGTTGTCTTGTTTATTTTGTAGCGATTTGCTGCTCTGTTTGTGTTTCGCCTGTTTTACCGGTTCCTCGCAGCTAGTCTCGTAACTGTGCGTGCGGAGAGTAGTCGAGTACAGTCATTTAGTGTAACTTTGGTTGACCAAGGCAACTTTGTACCACCTGCCTATTTTAATTGTAGGTGAGGGCTCGAATAATCCCTTCATTTTACCATGTCCCTTACAAATAAAAGAGTTAGCAGTGAAGTGTACAATAACGTGGGGTCTGCGAATACTTTGTTACAAACAAAAAATGTGTGGTGCAACGTTACCCTTAATTGGTGCAAAGTTACCCCAAATTACTTTGCACAGAGACAAAGTGGCGTGGTGGTTCCTCTGATGTGCGCGTACTCGTTCCCTGATCGGCTTCGCAAGACTCTGGTAACGGGGCCGTGCGTCCGATTGGCTACTGCAGGCTGCAGAATACCCCCTGTTGGCTGGGCTGCCGTGTTGCCAGGCGCCTNGGGCCGTGCGTCCGATTGGCTACTGCAGGCTGCAGAATACCCCCTGTTGGCTGGGCTGCCGTGTTGCCAGGCGCCTATTGGCAGCCGGAGTTCCAACAAGTCGCTGGCCATTGACGCCATTTTGCTGGAACGTGCCGCTAGGGAGTTCGCGGTAGTCCGTTCGCAGTTGATTCCAACTTTTTTCTGAAACCCTGGTAAAGTTCTACTTTCAAGCTATTCCTCCGCCTTGTACAAAGAAAGCTTGACCGAGTCTAGAATGTTACGTCAAAGGGACAACGCACCGCATTCGTGCGCACTCAGTGTAATAATATTTTTCATGAGAGCTATTTCTTACTAGGCATTACCAACATACCTATTTTCTCTTTTACTTTATTCTTATTGATTATAAATGAAATATAATGTATACATAAAATATAAGTAAACGTTTAATTTCACCAAAAATGAAATTGTGATACACTACTTCAATCAAACACGTCATACGTGGGGTGATTTTCCAGAGGTTTGATTCAGAAAGTGTGGATAAACGACGAATGTAATATACAAGCGATTGTGTCACCTCAGTGTCCTTAAGTACTGTGTGCCGGGACAGTGTTTATCGAGCCGCCGGGTGGAGCAGAGATCGCAGGAACGTCTGCAAACAGTGGGCAGCTAGCCGCGGAGTCGTCAGTGACGAGGCACTCTACGTGATGTCCCCGGGGCGATAATTCATCACTCAGTGCTACGCCGGCTCCCAGTGAGGCCCGACGAGCAGCTCCATCAATCTGCGCTGTGGAACCGCCCTCGGGACTCCTCGAGGTCAGCAGGGCCACCCCTGGACCTGCGGCTGAGCCTGCTTCAGTCTCTCACTGCGCTCGTCGTGCACGTCAGACGAGCGTGCATCGTCTAGTCACGGGTCTCCTCACACCTCTCCAACCAAACCTTTGATAAATCACACCATTTACGCCCAGGGGACTCTGGTTAACACTCCGTCGCATACGATGTCGAGGCTGTAGGCCGCCTCGTACGCCTTAATTAAATTACAAATGAAACACTTACGATTCTTGTGGAGTTATATTATTCCTTGCGACTCCTTAATGAACACACACAACTTTAGTGCAAAACGAAGCCTTAACGGCCCTTAAACGGCGAACACGTGGCTTTATAATGTGAAACGCGATCGCGTGAAAACTCTCCGATGAGAGTTGTCACTGTTTCTATGTCACTTGTCGCAAATGTTTAATTCGTCTGTTAACCTGAAGGTATCTAATTGTTGGTTAAATTGAACCTTTACTTATACTTTATTTATAAATTATAATATTTAATGTATAATTAATATAAATAAAAATAGGGACAAAACAGTTGTTTTGGTACTGCCTAGTAACAAATAGCTCTAATGCAAAATTGACACCTGCCAAAGCTGAGNAGTATTGTGGCTTCAGCTATAATTTTTAAATTTTGTAAAAAATTACTTGGAAAATTATGATTTCGTAGTTTGTAAGAGACGTATGTAAAGGTACGGTGCGGAGATAATTTGAAATGCTATGAATTTTTAGTTGATATTTAATGGAAACTGCTATAATTTTACTTGCTTCAAACGAAGTTTTAATGAAAACATGTAATATACGCTACAAGTCGCGCTGAAAAATAAACGTTGGAACGAGGCCAAGGTAGATGCTTTTAACTGTTGCCACAATAAGCGCGTTGTACATATCTGGTCAGCAAACCACGTATTTTTTAAGAGGTAATAAAACTGTAAAACAAGCAATAAATGTGAAATATAGTAATACCAGTACAGCAGACAAAAGTGCAACTTCATATTTTATTAAAACGCAATGTTTGAAACAGCGAGTGTGTTTCACTCCAATGTTCTAGACGTAACGAATTTGCTCCTTCTTTTATTCATCAGGGGTATTTTTTGTTGAAAATTGTGCGTATGTTGGTGGAACGTGAATAGAACAGCATGTAAATACCGTCAGTATTTCTTTTTCTCTCGGCGTGCTTTTGTTCCCGAAATGTGCTTCTTATCTTTCCCTTTTAGCGTAGCTTACTCCGCTGCCCCGCAGTAAAAGAACGTGCCCGACTGGAAATTCCCTTTCTACGTTGGTTTCACGTTCCTGGAACCTAAAAATAAAACAGACAAAACTTGACAAAGACTGCCAACAGCCTGTTTTACATAAGGAACTCGGGTCTATCCAAGTTTTCTTTCTGTAATTTATTTATAATCCGTGTTATTAAGAATCACTTACCCGTAAATTCATATCAATCCATATAGGCCTAGAGGAACTCTGCAGCTGTGCGAGTAGTAACATATCTCGTTTGCTAAATCTGGTTGCTGAAGAGCTCATTCTTAGCCTAAGTGTTAAAAAAGAATTTTTTTTTAAATAAAAGTCAAACTAATTTATTTTAGTTGTATAGTTAACACCTGGCGTATAGCATAAATGTTAAAAAGTAATATTTATTTTTTAATAAAAAGTCAAATTAATTTATTTTCGACGTATGGTTAACACCTGGCGTATAACATGATGGTCGATTTACCATAGTTTTCAAGTACGTCTAAGAGAATAGTTGACTTGTAGGAAAGGTTTTTTTTTTTATTTATCCCTAACGCTGATCACAACGATGAAGAAATAATATATACTGAATGCAGCATTCTAGGCTGTAACGATGAAGACACAAGGAACCATCGTGGTCGCTGTTACGACAGTGCAAGTCATGTGTCTGGAGGGAGCATGCTCATATTTGCTGGCCAGAATAAAATAATTAGATGACTTTGCGAATTCATGTTTTACCCTCCTCATTCATTTAATCTAGGAGTGATAAATGCTACAAGATGTTACAACAATGGCCAAAACTATTCTCTTCTCTTTGAGATATAGAACGTTCCCTCATCGCAGCCCTCACGACGTAAATTCTTCACAATTAAAACAGACTCAAGAACATAATAAAAAATGACTACACTGAAATGTGTCTCCCAAACACAGTGATCAGCATAAACTTAGGCAAAAGAGAATATATGTGACCTATTTTTGATTCTAGAAGAGAAACTTTCAGCTTTATATATTTTATTACGAAAACAATACGAATTTATACCGCACCTCTATCAGTTTATGAATCACTAACAACATCAATAACAGATCAATTTAGTTAAATTTAGTTTAGATGAGGCTCACAAATATGGAAACATAAACTACTCATTTGACCTTCCTCAGTACGAATTCCTTCTTGGGAAATTTTAACGCGCGCAGCTGCAGTTGGCATATCTGGACGCCGCCTAACTGGGCGTGTTTTCCCGAGACCTAGAAGCGCTTGCACCATTGTCATCAGTGGAATGTTTTCAGGCATGTTTACCTAAATGTTTTATATTATGTACTAACCTTACGGCGCACGCCTGTTTTTAATACTCTCGAGAACCCGTTGTCAAGAGCCACCCAAACATTCCCACTCTACTCGCTCTACTTTCATGAAGTCCGGTGAAGCGAATCCATAATTTTGTATTTGACTCTTTTTAATTAAACGGTATAATACTGTTCACGATCAAGTGAGCACTTTTAAAATCAACCTTTGAAAAAATATAATTGCACTTTACTGCATGCATTTTTAACGAAAACACTGTCTAGTATTCTGTATGTTAAGTTGGCAGTAAGGCGAGGGAAATAGTTCCATGTGTTAGCGTTGTATAAAAAATGTGATGTTTATATCTGTGGACAGTGAATCTATTTAATTTAGTTTCAGTTGGTTTTATGTGCATTAGAGAAGTAATTAGTATGATATTTGCATTTTTCACAATTTCAGAGTTACATTTGACAAGCGCACGAATAAAGTGAAGTGGCTCATGGCAATGTTAATTTTGCATACGGTGGAAGGATACAAATTGTAGGGGAGGAAAGTAAATCCTAAGCAGGGCCTTCAAAAACGCTCACTTCGCCGTGAACAGTCCATAGTAATGGACGACGCCGGCCTTTACCATCCAGACTCGGTGGTAACGCCCAGCCAAGCACACTACGTTATCATTTCAAAGCTTCTGCGCGCAAAGCGTTGAACTGGCCGTGCACTATTTCAGCAAGCAACGCGTCTCTACGAGACTTTCAACTGTTACATTATCGTTAGACGGCAGAAATTAATTATAAATATTTTGCTACCCGTAGAGATATTACACAAAATGTTCGTATTTAAAAATAATTATTAAAAACTTTAGTTTAAACATTTTGACGATCTATGATTGTTTATATTTTAATATCTATAACATGTCTGGTAATAAAGGTCACTAGGTACTGTAGCTATGAGCAATTATTCGTGAAATTAGTTTCTAATATAACATTTGAATTACATCAAACTTGTATTCTGTTAAAAAAAAATATACAACGTCTATAATATTATATGAAGTCTTTAATTACTACATAGTTCCACTTTATAATGGAGAAAC
>NQII01008181.1:1940-77576 GCA_002778355.1 Clitarchus hookeri
TGCAAATCTAATTTACCTTTAGCATTGGTAATCATGTACCTTTCTGGTCTGATTTGGGTAATTATTAACTGTCCAACTGTTTGGCAATTGAAAGAGCACAGCTCACCTGAATGTTCAGTTGTAGTACCCTTAAAAACTGCTTTGGGGTATGAAACTCCAATTATGGCATCACCTCAATGTCTATGAACAATACAAAACTGCTCTTCAAAAGGCCTTCAATCTTATAATTCTACCTCTTATTGTTCTAACTTTTTCCCCATTTACGGCCAAAATTGTTGTCTCGTGATGTAATACACAAATTGAATATGCCATTAGAAGGGGTTGCCACAAAGTCGTACACTTCTAATCAGCATCTTTTCTAACTCTTGGTATTTTTTATTCAATAGGAATTCTCTCTTCAAAAATCTGACATAAGAATGATATTCATCAGGGAATATCATAGGAGGGCAGACTACACGTGACAAAAATAAAGGAATAATTGTTGTGTGTTTAAGAGGAGGGGAGGGAGGAGTATTGTGTATACCAGAATAGGAGGAATAGGAATTTTTACCTTGAGCGCACTAAGGAACTGCCCCTTAGGCCCTGCGGCAGCCCTCTTTTTACTCCGTAGAGTGTGNGAATTTTTACCTTGAGCGCACTAAGGAACTGCCCCTTAGGCCCTGCGGCAGCCCTCTTTTTACTCCGTAGAGTGTGGCGAGGAGTTAGTTCCGCATGGAAGAGGTTCACATGACATAGCCAGGATAATAGTCTTTTACCTCTTTGGTTTGAGCAGATGATACTTGCACCGTGGGTAGTGGAATGGTGTTTNATAGCCAGGATAATAGTCTTTTACCTCTTTGGTTTGAGCAGATGATACTTGCACCGTGGGTAGTGGAATGGTGTTTCTGATTTATCCTTGATTGCTAGAGGAATATGAGTCTCCATGTATAATGACGTCGAAGACAGTTTGGATATGCAGCCTGTATTTGAGTTTCATAGTACCAGTTTCTGCGGGAATTTCAGGTGCACAAAGGGCTAGGAAGGGACGGTTAACGAAGCCATGAGCCTGATATTGTTGCATGTAGTCCGAAGTGTTGTTGACTAGTTGACCGTCGTTTTTCATGAACGTAGTTCCTGTGCAGCCAGGAATAGCATGTGTCCATGCGTCATCTCTGTTGAAGTCAATTCCGTAACCTTTTCGTTGGTTGGAAGGAGTTTGAAAATAATGTTTGGTATTACCGACAGCAAGTTCTTCGCATGTGACTGTATCTTGCTTGTCGTAAGGGGCCATTATGTAGTGTTTGAGACGTAGAAAGGGTGGTTTGCAGTTTTCTTCTTTGTAAATGATTTCAAGGTTGTGTCTATCACCATACGCTAAGACTAGGTTCTGAGAAGATTCGAAATCCCATGTAGTTGTGCTGGTTTGACCTTGCGTTGCATTACGGTAAAAGAATTGGTTGTTGGTCCGAGGAAAAGTCTGCATCGAACCAATAGCGGAGAGGGAAAGAACCGTGGATAGTAAATTGGGATGTCAAGAAATGGTTGGAAGGAATGGTCGGGCACATGGAATGGGCGTAGCCGTCCTGAGGACCCTCGCCAGTTGGTCCCACCCCGCTAGGGGTACCTTCGTTGGACTCGAATGTTCAGTTGTGGTGCCCCGTCTGTATGGCTGCTGAAAGATGTTGGTCATCGCGATGTTTCTTTTTTTACTTGGTGGTCCGTTAGGCATTCTGAAATCAAATATTGTCAGAAAATGTAGGTTGATCAATTAATGCATAACGAGTAGTGATGTGGTCAGAATAAGTAATCACCAAGCACATCAGAATTATATTTTTTGAAAGAATTAGAAATGTGTTTGATTGGGATGTCTTCTATTAGGTTGATAATTTGACGGAAGTGAAGAAGTATGTGACGATGAAACATGTGAGTAGTAAGTTCCTCTGGTGGTTGGTGAGTAACTTGAATATCTGTTTGCAGGTTCAAGTGCATAATAGGAATGTTGAAGTAATAACGAAATGTTCTAATGTCGAGATGTTGTTTTTCAGATTGTTTTAACCAGCTGTGAAGTTGGTTGTTTGAAGTCATGAATATTGGGATTCTGGGAATGATTTCCTTATCAGAATGTTTGATGTCCGTTGTAATAGGGCTTCCTTCTGATAAAAGTTTCCACATGCCGATGTTTGTTTGGTCTATGAGAGGTTCTTCAAATAGAACATTAGTTGACGATGGTAGTTGGTCCATATGAAAACCAGATCTGTCTCTTTCCCAAGAAGTTAGGGCAGGTTTCATTGGTACTGTTAACTGGCGAGTGAACATAGATTTGCCTGTGTTAGCAGGTCCGATGATCACAAAACCTTTAACTTTTTGGAACATTGGATTGAATTTTGATGAAATCTGCATAAAATATAACATGATTGATGTTGTTGAGAGAAAAAAATTGTTCAAACCAAGTTAAGTAACTGATATCGTGAACTTCGTAATCCTCGCATTCAATAAATTGTAAATAATGCATGGAAGCCAGTTTTTGCAATGCTAGGCAATTGCGAAAACAAATGATGTTTTTTAAATAAGTTTGAAAACTTGTACCGCACAGTCATAAGTATTAGAGTTTTTCCTAGAATGGAATTTTTTCATAAAGTCTTCTAGGGAAATTGTCGTATTTTTCAGCCGAAGCTAATAATACGGAGACAATATTTTCTCGATATTGTTGAAAACGGAAGTTTATTTCAGGGTTTCTGCTATATTCAACGNTAATAATACGGAGACAATATTTTCTCGATATTGTTGAAAACGGAAGTTTATTTCAGGGTTTCTGCTATATTCAACGTAGGCAAAACAAAAGTTTGGCATCAATGTTTGTGGGAATGTCGTTAATGGATTTAATTATCTTTGAACTTGTGTCCCATTTAGGCCCAAAACACAAGAAGCAGGACAGACCTTTACGTAAGCAATAAGCAAAAAATTCCTTCGAGATTGCGTATTCGTTGTAAGCTACAATAGATCTCTGTAAGTTTTGAATCGGTGAGTTTAAGTCCTTTAATGATCCTACCAATTGTTCTTGAGTTGTTGTTTGGGCTACTTCTGAAGATGAAGTGGAAGAAGATAAGGAATGAACAAAATTTTGTTGCGCTTGAGTTGAGTGCTCGGAAGTGTTGCCAGTCGTCGTCGCCTCTGATGACGAATGTGTAACAGTTTGTAATTGAAGTGGGCGAGCTATGTGTTGGAGAAGTACCATGGAGGTTTGTGTCCATGGAGGTGGATGGTTCTGATCTAATATTAGGTTTTTTGNGCTATGTGTTGGAGAAGTACCATGGAGGTTTGTGTCCATGGAGGTGGATGGTTCTGATCTAATATTAGGTTTTTTGGTAGACTGTCCATTGATAGTAACATCAGTTCTGCCATTATTCTGGCTGAGTTCGCTTTCAGGTGTAAATAACTGCCGTTTGTTTGCAGGTGTTGAATTATTAGTGATGTTGGGGTGTAAGGTATCAGTGCGTCCAGTAGATCTAGTATGAGTTGGTTCCGTAGGTTTCTGTTGCTTATGTTTGTTATTGACAGATAGATCTCGTTCATAGCCCACTCGGGCCGGAGCAGTTGAACGTGGCTGACTGTGTAGTTGAGAGGTTCTAGATACGAGTGGACGTGATTTTCTAATATTTCAGTGCATAATTCTTTGAATGGGGGATCCCTTTGATGAGCATGCTTTTGGAGACGTATGCTGTAACGTCGTGGTATCACTTGAAATTTTCTCCCGTCCCTTGCTGTTAGAAATGGAAGTGTTTGTTTGGACATGGTTTGATTTGTCCATTCCCACGGTTGTTGAGACATGAAATTCGTAGGTGTCTGTGATGGTAACTGGAAGTCAATAAGAAAGTGCTAGATTACATAAGCAAAAGCCAGGTGATAACGTATTTAATATAGCACGTTCTTACCTTGCGTAAGTGGTTGATGTACTGAAGTACTCTGATGTAATGATGACAAAGTTAAACGAGAAGGTGGCTCATCCAGGTAGGTGTCCTCGTTTCTGTCAGTGTAATACGTATGTATGCACTGAGCAGGCTGAAGCCAACACTTATTGCAACAGCAATAAACCAATCTATAACCATTGTTACCGTTTACTTCAACCAAGTGAACCAATTGTAATTTTAGGACTTCTGGAGAGGTTAATACAGCTTGTAATTTATGAGAATGGCACATGATCTAATATTTCTATACTAAAGAAAGTGTGAGTGTATTTTGCTATAAGTACTATAACACACATACTGTCAGTAGTCCATGCTAAAAAGAAACGTCATATATTATACTTAACACAAGGGAACAGCCCCTTGGCCATTCCCTGGGATTACCATACCAGCGTGCACTGTACCAGAAAACTACCTATGTAATGGCCATATCTTGATTTTCTGAAAAGTAGTGAGATATATGTAACAATTATATGAGAGAATATGTACATCTTTATTACCAGGACAAGCATATAAGAGAACAGATTGATGGAGAGTCATCACTCAGGTCATCCAAATTCTAGTAATGAGAACATAAGTACTACGTACATCAATATGTTACCCCCAAAGCGAATTATTAACTCACATTCTTCACATAGTAAATACGAATAAGTTATACTTAGAGGCCTGAAAAAATAGCATTTGCGATAAAACTAAAAATAACGTGAGTATTAGCATTGTTAGTGCGAATAAAGCAATTTTTCCTGTTTTACTTCAAATAAAAGTATTTTGAAAATTTACACCGACCTTTACTTGAAACTAAACCTATATTCGCGGAATGAGTGACAATGATCTGTTTTGTTGCTTTGCTAACTAAATCTGGCAAAAAAAAATGCACACAGACACGCAATTTATGTCACGTTTTGTGGTTAAGGTTAGGAATACTCATCGCACTGTTTACCAAACGTCCCCCATTTTCGTTGCGGCAACTAGTTACTTTTGCGTGTAAAAAATTTTTATTGTCTAAGTTGCAATAATTTGTGGATCACATTTTGTAGCTTTCTTTGAACGACACACCCGTCCAATATTTTTTTGCACATACACAGTTCAAAAAAATAATAATCTGTTAAGGTAGCGGGAATTATTACAATGCCTTGACGACCATAGAATACATGCGGCTAGAGAATATTGACAGGAAATCAGAATGTAAATTAGCACACGAGTTAAGATGAAATTTTCATCACTGCTGTAGAGACATGAAAATTTAACAAATGCTAAAATGCGAATTTTTACATAAAAAATGAAAAATTGTGATTTTTGAAAATTCTACCTTTAATTTACAAATTGTACAAAATCCTGTAGTATTTCCACAAATTATTGTTTTTTGTTACATAGTTGCTTCTTACGACGTGTTTTGTGTGTTTTTGCATATACGAATATGAAAGCATGTAGATTTGGTCATTATATTTCTTCGATTTATCACCATAAACAAAATATGTTTTACTTTACGTAACGTGTGTTTATGGCCTTAAATAATGATGCGTCACTTTGAGTTAACATTCTAGTGCACGGCACTGCAAAAGTTTATTTGCTCGCTAGGAAACCCCGTCGTTTTAGTTTTCACGTCTACCAAGCACCACGTTATCTATGGAATTCACGCCAACCAACTAGCTTGCTGAGTTTGTTTACATTCATAGTATTTTCAAGTTTTATCCAAATATTATTTAATTTTTACAAAGGGGTGCGGCGGTCAAAAATGTGTTTTAATGCATTTATTTATATGGAAGATATTTGTAAACTGAATTATCACGTATTTTAATCTTGTATTCTTCCAGCTAACTGTATTTTTTATCATACATATTCTCTGTAAATTTGTGCAGTAAAAAATGACAAGTTTTGAACAAACAAAAGTTTTGTTAGCGGGCCTAATGAAAAAATCTGTTGTTGAAAGTTCAGTTAGTTAAAAACATAAGGGTAGATTTATATAATTTTTTTTTCTGTTCGCATAGGACTTTTTTTTTAAACAGTGCTTTTATAATTGTGTATAAATTGTTTATATTAGTCTCTTCATGAAACAGTATGCCCTTGGCAGTGCATTGTGACCGTTGTGCCAGGTGTCAGGAAGAATACAAAATCTTAAGTAAGAAAGTGTGAAATGGTTTTCAAATATTGTCAGTTGATAAAGGAAACTTGGTGGTTTTGTCTTAAAACATGGCTGTATTTTCTGTGGGAGTTAGGTATTTTTGCAAATAAATAATTGTTAAAAGAAAACACTGCTTTCCAATAGGAATAACACTGCCAATTTCAGGTTTTATAAATAAAGTGATATTTCTCAAATTATGTATATCTTTATAAAGAAGACATGGAGCAATTCTCATGCAGAAACCTGCATTTTTGTAGCAAGAAAATAACAGCTATTTTTGACAAAAATAACACCTATTTTTCGAAAAAATAACACCTACTTTTTCAGGTGTCTAGTTATACTGTACCAAACAAAATGTTGAAACAATTTTTATTTATTTTAAACAGATTTTTATAGATGCGTTTGATGTAAGTTTGCAGCCACACGCTGGTAAATATATCTTAACTAGATATATCTTAACTAGATATCTTAAATTCTGATGGTGTATGAGAATTGCTTTTCTCTTGTCCAGCTTCATCAGAATTTGCCTTTTTCTGAAACGAAACACAGTGAAACTTGTGTTCATATGTTAATACTGAATAAAAAAATCATTTATACAAATTTATTGAAACTAACATGTAGTTCATATACAGTAAACGCCAGATTAACAGTGTTAATCAGGACTACAGAAAACACGAATAAGCGAATTTGTATTAAAAAAAACCTGGTTAATCAAATTTACACATTGTTACTATTAATGGAACAGTGATATTAGCTCCGAAAATTGTGATAAAAAAAAAGTACCTATTACACATTTCAAAGCAAACACAAATCACTCTTTTGAAGTACTGTACTGTACATAGTACAGTACTCAATACTTTATCTGATATTTATGTTATACAGAGTGTAGTGTAATTCACGGTGCGAGTATACACAGCTTATAGCCTGCACCGTTGCCAGGCGGGCGACACGGAGCGATAAGCAGTGCATAGTGTGTGTGTCGCTTCCTCAACGTGCACACTGAGATGGCAGAGTGAGTTCCAAGTTTAGAATGCAATGCAGTAAAGACAATAACGGGACTTTAACTGAGGCAACCCTGCATTTAAACAATACAGTACACTCGCCAGTAAGAAATTAACCCTTACAATACAAATGCACAACGTAACGTTAACTTTTCCTAAAACAAGGATAACACTTTTTAAAAATGACTAAATTGATTTATTTCAAAGTTTGCGACAACCATAATGAATTTCACAAAAACGTAAGCACTCACCTCTATCAAAAGTGTAGGCTGCTTTCTCATTTAGACTCAATAGGCTGGATTGAAACGTCTTAGATTTCTATAAATCTTTAATTACTAGGAGCTTATTTAAATTTTACTGACTTACACAAACACGCATGAATAAATACGTGCATGCATGTACGTGCGCACACACAAGTTTAAAAATTCCGAACTGTTAAGTTTTTTTGTAAACAATTAATCTCTCAATGTGAAAAAAATGTAAAGAAAGATAAACAGTGCCTTTCTTGAAAAAGTCTGCAATTTTTTTTGGCACCAGAATTGATGTTTTGTTTTTAACACACCATGCTGAATTTTTTTTTTATTATTTCCAAGTTTTCCACGGTAGTTAAAACTGTCCTTTTACGCTTTATTTACGTTGCGAAAACGACCCTACAAACAGTGAACAACAACCGTGCCCGAGCGATTGATAAACCTGCAAGATGTGATGTTGGGATGGTAACTGGAATAAGTGTGATCAGCTACATACACGCTTTAACGGGCGGAAATGGATGACTCACGCAGGTCTCTGCGACAGGCTGACAGTTTAGAGAGATAAACATCAGCTCACGAGGCACAGCGATAGACGTATATGGTACTACTGCTTGTTAAATGACACACATTACAGCATCGCCTTACCGCTGAAGTTACAGTAAACTTTGAAAAAACTGCACGGATAAGCCAAAAACCGGTTAAGTGAAGTACAAATAAATGGGAGTGTACTGTAGATATATTTACGTCAAGAAATGATGGCTATACTTAATTAAAAAAAAATAAACAAAATGTTAATGCTTCCTTAAAACATACATAAACCAAACAACTCGGGTATGCAGTTCCTTTAGTCATACGGTTATAACTTGACGCACCACCAGCAATGTCTCTGAACCATGACGAACTAAGCCGTGCCTCCATTCCCGTCTCCACGAGACAAGTCTGCTGACTGCATGCTTCTAACCACCTGGGAATTAGGCCACCCACATACATGCGCCAGTCCAATGGGAGGGCGGTCACCAACCCCTGTAGCTGCTCAACCAGAGAGAGGTCGCAAATGCACATCCACTACCTCCTACCCTGCCTAAGTGCCTCTGTTGTTGCGAATTAAATTAAATTGCCACTAATGGACTACANTGTAGCGACTCGCACAATACCATCCCCTCCTGGATGAAGCTCTTCCACACATGCAAGACAGCAATGCAGAGGAGGTATTCGGTCGTCCTTGATCAACGTAAGTTGATTGGGAGCAATGCTTGCTCATGGTTTCTGCCACTTTGAGCATTGCTGAAGAGTATGGAGATACTCCCGGTGCCAACGCTGCCAGATGTCTTGATGCAGCCACTCGGTCGGTTGCCAGCACTAAAGCCTGTCATGGTTGGGTTCTGGCACAGTGACAAGGGGTTCAAGTGTCGGGAAGTGTCCTGAGGTAAGGGCGACAAAGTCATTGGGGTCCAAACTTGGAGGGCAGGGTCTGAGTTCACGACAGTTTCTACNGCGACAAAGTCATTGGGGTCCAAACTTGGAGGGCAGGGTCTGAGTTCACGACAGTTTCTACCTGCACAACAACATTGTACAACTCCATAAAGGTTAGGATTTGTTCCCCAATGACAGGTACCAGGTGGGTCTTGAAGGGCTTGATCCCGGCCTCCCACAGGCCTCCAAAATGAGGAGCAGCTTACGGGCCGAAGTGCCAAGTCACTCCAAGCGGTGTGAAAGCATGACAACCTTTTCCTGGTGAGATGATGATGTCAGAAGCTGCTGGAGTTACATAAGGTAGTTGGGNGGTGTGAAAGCATGACAACCTTTTCCTGGTGAGATGATGATGTCAGAAGCTGCTGGAGTTACATAAGGTAGTTGGGGTTGTTGCTTTCTGTTGCTTCGTCCAGTGATCGTGATAGTTTCTTGCAGTGACTTTCCGCGTCCATGTCCTCATCCGAGTCTAGATGACCTGTGGTGGNTCCAGTGATCGTGATAGTTTCTTGCAGTGACTTTCCGCGTCCATGTCCTCATCCGAGTCTAGATGACCTGTGGTGGGTGTTTTCAGGCTGTTGTACTGCTGGGGGTACTGGTGGTAAAGCTGTTCTCCAACTATGTCTTCGTGGGTGAATTCCTGGGGCTAGAATTTGCCCATCTTTTTTATTATTTGCCGGTGCTTGTCCGCTGTGATCCCTTCTATTTCCGCACATGTACACGCAGCATGACCGGCGTGTCACAGTACTCGTCGTCGGTTCCCGCCAGAAAGAAACCGCCAAAGTGTTCATACACATTTGCGTCATTTATGAGTTCCTGGCGTGCAGGGCAAAATCTTTAATACTATGTGCCTTTTTTTTTATCGTTTGTTTGGTTGGTTGATACCAGCGTGTAATGGGGTAATGTTACTGCCGCTATTTTTTGTGCTTTATTTAGTTCCACGTGATATTGGTAAATGTGTTTGTCACATTTTTGATGACTATGTTATTTAGGCAGTTTTCTTTAGACACTGTGTTACTTTTTACAGTATTGTGGTTGCAGAAGACTTCTATACAATGTCTGCCATTGTGTGTGTAGGATTTAGCTGTTCCGAATTTTATTTAAGCATATAAAAACATTTGCGCTGCACACTTAGTTGAAAGAATATCTCAGCGGTACGTAATCCCATGGTTCTTGTGGTCACTAGAAGAGTAACCGCTAAGAATGTTTTGTTACTCTATCTGAGAGAGTGGTTCTTCTACGTCTTTTAACCCTACTCCAATGTTTGAGTCGAGAGCCTCGCATTCTTGTTTCATGGTCTCTGCTCCTCTACTTCGTCTAAGGTTGTCCATTCTCCTTTCTTTAAATGTTCTTCTATTAGCCCTCGCTCTTCCTCTATATGGGCGGGTCGACGGTGCGAAGTTCTGCATTGCGCCTTGATACTGCTGTTGATAGTTGCATGCGACGTCACGGACCTCCTGGTTCCGTGAAGGGTTGTGACCCTGGTACATTCTACCTAAATATAAAATGGCATGTCAATGACATGAAGGCTTCATTACTGGCAGAAGTCGACATGTCACGCGTGAAGGTAAAAGAAGTGACTTTGGCTTTGCTAACTGCCTCAGATATGTGATCTGAAAAGGGTTTTTTTTTCCCAATATAAGTCAGGTATTATCGTCCTTGCTACAACCCCTCCTGCTATGAAGGCACCAGTTGGTGCCACGTGGGTGTACATGTACATGAATACGGGCTCGGTTCGCTAGACCGTCACCATCGAAGGCACCAGGTATGGTCGCACAATTTGCAGGCAGCACTCATTCTTGAGGACAGACCCTCATTAGAAAGAAGGACATCGCCCTGGCATGAGACGATGCTGTAAAGAGGGAAGATGCAATGAGATTTGGTGAGATGGAAAGAAAATGATGGTGAAAGAGAAGAAGACTACAAAAGAAGCAAGAGATGATGATCCGAACAAATTTCAGATCCCGACTGCGCCCCGATTTTAGTCGCCTCTTACAGCACGGGGTAGCAGTGGGGGTTTTCTAAAACCCGCCAAAGAACCTCTTATCTTTAGGCAGTTTTGTAAGACAGCAAGATATCAGAAAATAAGTTTTTATGCTATGTCTGAAGGACCAATCAACCGATTTCTACCAAATTCTTCACACAAGAAGTACAATGATAGGCCGTGTGTGTGTTTAGAGGCTCATAAGCTTATTTTCATAATGACAGCATTGTAAATATTTCAGGTTGGTAAACACAGTACATCCAAACATTGTAATGAATACAAAAAGAGTTGATGCTCCAAATCCTACCTCTGTAATATCACGGATAGCACGCTAGCTTATTGTAGGAGGTTTTCTGGGTCCAATTCCCGGGTAAGGTACGTGTGTATTAGTAATTGTCTCGCTACTGTTGTATATGGAAGACGCATGACACGTAGCTGACGATATATATTTTACGAGTCTGAGACTTCAACTCAGCCCGTGGGATGCCACAGCACCCACACCATGGGATTGAACCAGAGGCAGCTGCACCCGGAAAACTATTGTTACACGCCGTTGCCAGTGACGCTAAACACCCGCGTGTCAATCATGCGCCCCTGCCTAGCCAACTGAATGAAGCCGGGCTGCCTCTAAGCAAGCGTCAGATACCACCCGCAATCACAGAGCTACCCGGCTTCCATCCCTCGCCAAGAGAGCGCAGCGAGGGATGACGCTGTCCACGCAAGGAGGAACTGGCCGGTCGAACAACCCGAAGGAAGGCTCCACTCAGTATTTAGGGCCGGACGAGCCCCGATAATGCCAGTTGATGTCATGCTATCGCATTTCGTCTCCCTTGTCAACACAGCAGCTAGGGCTCTCTGTCGCAACCAGATCTTCTTCCAGCGACTCTTGCTCAACCCCCGACACCATAGCGCCACGTGGGAGTACTTACCCCATCCCTTAACGACTATATTAGACAACAGTAGAATTAGAGTTGTTATCACAACTTCTTTATTAGTTGCTGTAGACTTTTTCATTGCCTATCCTTTCACTTGTTTGGTCTCGGACTAGGCAGCTGTGTTAAGCTCTACTTGTATGCATGTTACGTATTCTTCCACCATATGTAAGATTAACATTTCTATGGGTCTGATCACGTACTCGTGCATCGGTCAAGTGAAACAATTCAGTTATTAGGAAGGTAAATATTGAGCAAATCTGCTCCTTCTTACACTTGTAAGTGAGTGCTTAAGCCTTTAGGATGAAAAAATATGACCTTGTACTCTTCTTCTCCCTCCACAGTTTCTTTGCCTGTAACAATTCCAATCCACCAGTCACTGTCGTAAATAAAACACACACAATCATTCAGGTCTGGCAAAACAGTTTGTTGTGGTTTGGTGATGGGTACCGCTAAATAGTTCTGTGATGATGGGTATTGGTAGACACAAGATTATCTCCATCTGCTGGAACAAAACTATAATACTGTCTTGAATTGGGAATGGTTTCAGCTTCTTGTAATCGTCTTTCAAGTAACTTCCCTTCACAAAAACTATCTTCTGATGGCGCAAGAAAAATGTTATTCCAGAAATTTTGCTGGAACAAAATTTGAATATTTCTTGTGGCGACACAATGTGGTTTTCAGTGGTTCTTTGTAAACCAGCCTTTGTCACAAGATGTTTGTACCTCCGGCACCATCACACTGACTTTTTCCATGTGATGTGGTAAAAAAATGCCATTCAGCAGATAGACCGAAATAATCTTTGTGCTTAGCCAGGTTAACAAAGTTTTTTTGTTTTTGTATTGAGCAGCTGAACCGTCACTAAAATAATACACTTTTTTCCAGTTGAGATATCTGTTCTTCAAATGTTGAAGCAGAACTTCCTGAAAGTTGTGAGCAGCTACAATGTTGCGTGTCAAATAGTCGCTGACAACACAAAAGATGTCACACTTTGTGGAACCACTTTCTTTGTAATATATAACAAATGGGTGTAATGTGGCTTGTGCGTTAACCCAATGAAATGCCTGTACTTCATCTTGCATCATGAAGATATAGTTTTCTGAGATCTCCCAAAATAATGCACTCAGCAGAAGTAATATCTTCTTCTTTTGATTTTCTGAATTCAGACTGACGTTTTGCAATAAAGTGATGGGTTTTTAATCTTATCAACATTTCTTTGGCGGTTTTACAGTGCAGAATATGGTTGAAAACGGTCTTTTGAACCAAGGATATCATCACTATNTTGAACCAAGGATATAATCACTTTTTTCGCACGAGCATCCTGACGAATGAAATCTTTTTTATCCTTACCTTTGGTCATATCTTTCTGTTTTGTGACACCCGTGACGATATCGTCGGGACCAGCAGATTGAAAAACTATTTCTATCTGCAGTTTCCAAACATGAAAAGAAATAAAACCAATCCTTACCAGTGGACTGTCGGCTGTCAGGTTACAACACGTGATCCACGGAGGAACGCTCGCGCAGCACTAAATAAAATGGCGTCTGGGCATCAGTGGCGACAACCGCGCAAACTTCAGGTCGTTTGCGTTTCGATACACGCAGCAACGCAACTGTCTAACAATTAGATTACGTTGTGCGTAATTTTAAATATAGACAAGGTAACTGTTTACAAAATGCGAAGACAAACTTTAATTAACTTGTTGTCCGGGGATTAATATTCCCTACTTCATTGAAGTGGAGGACTGGTGCAGAAGGCGCCGACTCGTGTAGCTTGCGCTACACGAGACGGCCAAGCCGTTCATCAGGGTGTTACTGGACTACAGACTAGGTGTAACGGTTTTTAAGGACGAAACAATACATGGGGAGGGGTATCGGACTAGACGTGCGGACTAAGCACAGAATATATTTACATCGGACTAGAAAGTGGAATTGTCGGATCAGACATGGAAATTGTGGAAGGAAAGAAGGAATAGGTTTACACTGTTGAGCGCCGGGAGGAACTACCCCTCCAGCCTTGTACGAATTGTTGTACAAGTGCTTGTCGGCCCTGCCAGTGCCCTCTTTTTTGTCCGTAGACAGCGGCGAGGAGTTAGTTCCGCTAGGTAAGGAATTAACGTACGTTAAACCCAGGGTAAAAGTCTTTATAACTACCAGCAGTGAGGGTTTGTGGTCTAGGTAGCAAGAATGTATCTCTGGCTGTTGGTTGAGTGGTTTTGGTGAATGGAGCCCATATCATGTCGTATTCAAAAGATGTTTGAATACGAAGTCTGTATTTGAATTTCATAGAACCATTTTCGGAAGGAATTTTAGGACATGCCAGGTATATAGCAGGCATGTCAAAAGGTTGATTGAGTAGAGTACTTTGGTAATATACGTTCATTGCTTTGTTTAGTAATGGTGTGTCGTTTTCTAGAAATGTTGTGCCAGTGCGTCCTGGAATGAGACGTTCATGTACATTGTCTTTTGTGAAGTCATTATCCCACCAACCACCTACTGGAGGATCTGGCGTTGGAAAGTGAAAATGCTTGGTGTTTCCCACGGATAGTTCTTCGTAGGTGAGCAGGTCTTGGTCATCGTAGTCTGGCATAACTGTGATGTCGGTTCTGTGATATGGAGGTAACAGGTTGTCGATAGTGTAAGTTTCTTCTCTGTAAAGTCTGTCTGCAGAACAGATGATAAGATTTTGAGAAGACTCAAAGTCCCAGGTCGTTGTGCTCGTTTGTCCTTGTGTGAGTAGGCGTTGGCGCAGAGTAGCTTGGTTAGAGATAGCCAATTTAAAATTTCGCAATTTAATTCCAACAGATTGCTGGAGGAAGTTGAAAAAATTGCTTTGTTGTTTGTTAGTGTTGGCAAACTTTGAGTTCTTGGTACCGGTCCAAAATGCGAGGTTTCGGTACGGTATACAAATGGGCTTCTGATCGGAACTGAAGTCTGCGTCCCACCAAAATGTTGTAGGGAACCAGCCGTGTAATTGTGCTTGGTTTTTTGGATAGTAATTACTTGGTACTGTTTGGTACATGTTGTAGCCGTATCCGTCTTGGGATCCTTGGTACACTTGACCCATGCCATCCCCTCCGGTGGTACCTTCTGTACTGCTTTCTGTGCCGAGTTCATCTTCTTTGCTGTGTGTAGGTGTTGGTTTGGGTGTTTTTGATCTGGTGTGTGGTTGTCTAGGCATCCTGTAACATGTCCGTAAAGTCTTTGTTATGAAGTAGTGACACAAGTGTTGTTACTGTACTAGAGTGGGCGAATAGTGTATCTACATCCTGCTCGCGTGGTTTTATCCAGCACTTGTCAACGACATTCGCAGGTACTTCGGCAAGGTACGCATTTATACCGAGGAAGTGATGTAGCATGTGTGTGTAAATACTTTGTGGTGTTAGTTGGTTAGGTGGTGGTGGCAATTCTTTCATTTTTTTGCTGAGTGCGTGATGTCTGATTTGTGTTGAGTTTATAATGGAATACTCTCATTGCTAACGGTTCTCTCTCTACTACTTCACACCAGTTGTGTAGAGGAGTGTTTGTTGTCAGAAAGACTGGAATGCGTGTAATGATTTCTTTATCTTGATGCTTAATGTCGGTTGTAACTGGCGTACCCTCCAGGATCAACTTCCAGGTGCCAACGTTGGAGTTGTCGATCAGGGGTTCCTCAAATAACACTGCGGTAGCACTTGGAAGTTGATCAAAATGAAACCCGGTACGATCTCTTTCGCGCGAAATTAGAGTTGGTTTAAGGCATTCTGTCAACAGTCTCGTTAGCATGGACTTCCCAGTGTTTGTAGGTCCTTCCAAGACGAAACCATTAATTTTTTTAATCATTTTGGATTGAATTTGAATGAAACGTGCGTAAAATATTACAGGGTTAATACTGCTGGACTGGAAAAATTTGTCTAACCAAAGGACGTCTTCAGCGTTTATGTTACTGTCGTCGAAGGCCTCGGCAATATGTTGATAGTAATGCATGCTGTTTATTTTTTGTTGTTTGGCAACGTTATGCATTTTCAACAGTAGCCTAGTGTATGACGCGAATGACGTACCACAGAGTTGGATCAGTTGTTCTTGTTGTTCAAGTGTTATTGCATTTAAAAATTGTTCATACGTGGATACTTTCGNCCACAGAGTTGGATCAGTTGTTCTTGTTGTTCAAGTGTTATTGCATTTAAAAATTGTTCATACGTGGATACTTTCATTTCTTTGATCAATCGACTATAACATCTTTGCTATAAACACGCAACATTAACCATCCGTCTACATTTAGGTTCGCCTTCATTTTTTCTACCCTCCACGTATGGTTCACAGATTTCTCGTGACGCATCTATTTCGTCCTGATGTGCTAGTGTACAAGCAAAATTCATAACAAGCTCAGCAAGGCCCTCTTATGGTAATCGTAAGAGGTTTCGCCAACCTTTACGCAAGAGATACAAAATGAATCTCTGTGCGAACCGAATTGGTTGCAAAGTGCAATTTCGGAGACATTAAGCGCTTGATAGTAAAGGTTAGAGGTATCTAATAATGCGTCCGCTTGTCCTTGTGATGTTGGTGGTGTGACATCCGAAGATGATGTGGACATGGTCTGCGTGGTAGGCGNGCGTCCGCTTGTCCTTGTGATGTTGGTGTTATGGCATCCGAAGATGACGTGGACATGGTCTGCGTGATAGGCGATAGCGAACGCTGGCGTTTTTTTTTCTGGTTGCGTGTTTTGCTCTGATTGCGCCGATGTCTGCGTCTGAGCATCGGAGGACGAACGTGTAGTCTGTGTGGCTATCGTCTTACTTTTCGGGTTTATGTTTGGGTTTTGGTGTTGTGGTCTTACGTATTGTGCTAGAAGTGCTAGGTGTCGCATGTTCCAGGGTAGTTGGCGTGGTTGCATGATTAGTTTTTTCGGTATTCTCTCTAGTGGGAGAAGCATGAATTCTCCCACTTGTGCCGGGTGTTGGATTTGTACCGAGATTGGCAGTTGTGTCTCGTTCATCATCTGTATAAATAATGTTACTGGAATGAACGGTAACAGCATCTGTAATATTGCTGAAATCATCTGTTCTCGGTCCGTTTGATTTGAGACGTTTGTTATGTGTAGGTAAATATCTGACGTGTTCCCTACGATTTGTATGTGGCTCGGTAGGTCGTTCAGGGGATCTGCTTCGTTTTGTGTGTGATGTATTGCTATGTTGTTTATTAATACTGTCCAATCCTGCGTCGTCGGTTTCGGGGCGCGAAGGTGCACGCAATACCTTCGTGGGAGTGTTTGAAACTCTATTCCCCTGGAGTTTGTCCTTTTGGGACAGTCCTCCTTTGTTGCGGCTTGCCCTTCCCATATCCACGACATCTGGGTTGTCCAATTGAAAGTTACCGTAAGAATCAAAAGTTTCCCACTCTAGGTGTTGTGTTGGGTATGGTGGTAGGTAAGGGTCGTCAAGGTGTACTAATGGATGTGATGGGCTCCACTCACCTTCACTCAAGTCGCTGAGGTATTCTTCTTCCAAGTCTAGACACTGGCCGCCTTCCTTCCAACAAGCACACGAGCACGCTGCAACGTTGTGGTCACAATATCCGTGCGTTGTACAGCGTCAAATGAACATTGCGATGCTGTGCTATGGCTTATAGCGGTATTTATACTGTTATCCGATGATAACCTTTGACATTGCTTGCTGCGTCAATAGCGCGCATGCGAGGTCATTGTAATGTTGCGTAATTCGGAGTTGAATGAAGTTAGTCCATTCCTCTAGTCCGATGATGTAATGTGTACCGGACTAGACGATCGGACTAAGTACAGAATATATTTGTATCGGACTAATGCTTTTGTTTAGTCCTTATAATTCGTTACACCTAGTCTATAGTCCTTTAAATAAATAGTCTAGTCTAGTCATCTAGTCTCTTGTGTAATTCACTTCAGTGAAGTGAGGTATTAATAATACCTCCTACACAAGTATTAAGAGGTCATTAAAATAAACTACACAAAGTTCTCCTAGGAAATTACTACTGATCTAAAATTCTCTCTAATCCATATTTACGTGGTTACAAGTCCAAACATACCACCCACCTTGAAATGCCGAAATTTTAATAAAGTTAGCACTGTTCGGGTAATGGGCACAATTTAACAATTGGACGCTTAAAGATTGCATTGGTAGTGTGCACTGTAGCGACTCGCACAATACCATCCCCTCCTGGATGAAGCTCTTCCACACATGCAAGACAGCAATGCAGAGGAGGTATTCGGTCGTCCTTGATCAACGTAAGTTGATTGGGAGCAATGCTTGCTCATGGTTTCTGCCACTTTGAGCATTGCTGAAGAGTATGGAGATACTCCCGGTGCCAACGCTGCCAGATGTCTTGATGCAGCCACTCGGTCGGTTGCCAGCACTAAAGCCTGTCATGGTTGGGTTCTGGCACAGTGACAAGGGGTTCAAGTGTCGGGAAATGTCCTGAGGTAAGGGCGACAAAGTCATTGGGGTCCAAACTTGGAGGGCAGGGTCTGAGTTCACGACAGTTTCTACCTGCACAACAACATAGTACAACTCCATAAAGGTTAGGATTTGTTCCCCAATGACAGGTACCAGGTGGGTCTTGAAGGGCTTGATCCCGGCCTCCCACAGGCCTCCAAAATGAGGAGCAGCTTACGGGCCAAAGTGCCAAGTCACTCCAAGAGGTGTGAAAGCATGACAACCTTTTCCTGGTGAGATGATGATGTCAGAAGCTGCTGGAGTTACATAAGGTAGTTGGGGTTGTTGCTTTCTGTTGCTTCGTCCAGTGATCGTGATAGTTTCTTGCAGTGACTTTCCGCGTCCATGTCCTCATCCGAGTCTAGATGACCTGTGGTGGGTGTTTTCAGGCTGTTGTACTGCTGGGGGTACTGGTGGTAAAGCTGTTCTCCAACTATGTCTTCGTGGGTGAATTCCTGGGGCTAGAATTTGCCCATCTTTTTTATTATTTGCCGGTGCTTGTCCGCTGTGATCCCTTCTATTTTCGCACATGTACACGCAGCATGACCGGCGTGTCACAGTACTCGTCGTCGGTTCCCGCCAGAAAGAAACCGCCAAAGTGTTCATACACATTTGCGTCATTTATGAGTTCCTGGCGTGCAGGGAAAAATCTTTCATACTATGTGCCTTTTTTAATACTTTGTGTGGTTGATACCAGCGTGTAATGGGGTAATGTTACTGCCGCTATTTTTTGTGCTTTATTTAGTTCCACGTGATATCGNTGGTTGATACCAGCGTGTAATGGGGTAATGTTACTGCCGCTATTTTTTGTGCTTTATTTAGTTCCACGTGATATCGGTAAATGTGTTTGTCACATTTTTGATGACTATGTTATTTAGGCAGTTTTCTGTAGAAACTATGTTACTTTTTACAGTATTGTGGTTGCAGAAGACTTCTATACATTGTCTGCCATTGTGTGTGTAGGATTTAGCTGTTCCGAATTTTGTTTAAGCATATAAAAACATTTGCGCTGCACACTGAGTTGAAAGAACATCTCAGCGGCACGTAATCCCATGGTCCTTGTGGTCACTAGAAGAGTAACCGCTAAGAATGTTTTGTTACTCTCTATCTGAGACAGTGGTTCTTCTACGTCTTNGTTCATACACATTTGCGTCATTTATGAGTTCCTGGCGTGCAGGGCAAAATCTTTAATACTATGTGCCTTTTTTTTATCGTTTGTTTGGTTGGTTGATACCAGCGTGTAATGGGGTAATGTTACTGCCGCTATTTTTTGTGCTTNTGTTTGGTTGGTTGATACCAGCGTGTAATGGGGTAATGTTACTGCCGCTATTTTTTGTGCTTTATTTAGTTCCACATGATATCGGTAAATGTGTTTGTCACATTTTTGATGACTATGTTATTTAGGCAGTTTTCTGTAGACACTATGTTACTTTTTACAGTATTGTGGTTGCAGAAGACTTCTATACATTGTCTGCCATTGTGTGTGTAGGATTTAGCTGTTCCGAATTTTGTTTAAGCATATAAAAACATTTGCGCTGCACACTGAGTTGAAAGAACATCTCAGCGGTACGTAATCCCATGGTTCTTGTGGTCACTAGAAGAGTAACCGCTAAGAATGTTTTGTTACTCTCTATCTGAGACAGTGGTTCTTCTACGTCTTNCTTGTGGTCACTAGAAGAGTAACCGCTAAGAATGTTTTGTTACTCTCTATCTGAGACAGTGGTTCTTCTACGTCTTTTAACCCTACTCCAATGTTTGAGTCGAGAGCCTCGCATTCTTGTTTCATGGTCTCTGNACGTCTTTTAACCCTACTCCAATGTTTGAGTCGAGAGCCTCGCATTCTTGTTTCATGGTCTCTGCTCCTCTACTTTGTCTAAGGTTGTCCATTCTCCTCACTTTATATGTTCTATTAGCCCTCGCTCTTCCTCTATATGGGCGGGTCGGCGGTGCGAAGTTCTGCATCGCGCCTTCATACTGCTGTTGATAGTTGCATNCGCTCTTCCTCTATATGGGCGGGTCGGCGGTGCGAAGTTCTGCATCGCGCCTTCATACTGCTGTTGATAGTTGCATGCGACGTCACGGACCTCCTGGTTCCGTGAAGGGTTGTGACCCAGGTACATTCTACCTAAATATAAAATGGCATGTCNGCGACGTCACGGACCTCCTGGTTCCGTGAAGGGTTGTGACCCAGGTACATTCTACCTAAATATAAAATGGCATGTCAATGACATGAAGGCTTCATTACTGGCAGAAGTCAATGTCACGTGAAGGTAAAAGAAGTGACTTTGGCTATGCTAACTGCCTCAGCTGTGTGATCTAAAATCGTGGCCTTTTTTTTNAAGTGACTTTGGCTATGCTAACTGCCTCAGCTGTGTGATCTAAAATCGTGGCCTTTTTTTTCTTCAATATAAGTCAGGTATTATCGTCCTTGTTACAACCCCTCCTGCTATGAAGGCACCAGTTGGTGCCACGTGGGTGTACATGTACGNCCTTGTTACAACCCCTCCTGCTATGAAGGCACCAGTTGGTGCCACGTGGGTGTACATGTACGTGAATACGGGCTCGGTTCTCTAGACCGTCACCATCGAAGGCACAAGGTATAGTCGCACAATTTGCAGACAGCACTCATTCATGAGGACAGACCCTCATTAGAAAGAAGGACATCGCCCTGGCATGAGACGATGCTGTAAAGAGGGAAGATGCAATGGGATTTGGTGAGATGGAAAGAAAATGATGGTGAAAGAGAAGAAGACTACAAAAGAAGCAAGAGATGATGATCCGAACAAATTTCAGATCCCGACTGCGCCCCGATTTTAGTCGCCTCTTACAAGCACGGAGTAGCTGTGGTGGTATTCTAAAACCCGCCAAAGAACCTCTTATCNAGTCGCCTCTTACAAGCACGGAGTAGCTGTGGTGGTATTCTAAAACCCGCCAAAGAACCTCTTATCTTTAGGCAATTTTGTAAAACAGCAAGATATCAGAAAATAAGTTTTTATGCTATGTCTGAAGGACCAATCAACCAATTTCTACCAAATTCTCCACATAAGAAGTACTATGATAGGCCGTGTGTGTTTTTAGAGGCTCATAAGCTTATTTTCATAATGACAGGATTGTAAATATTTTTTCAGGTTGGTAAACACAGTACATCCAAACATTGTAATGAATACAAAAAGAGTTAATGCTCCAAATCCTACCTCTGTAATGTCACGGATAGCACGCTAGCTTATTGTAGGAGGTTTTCTGGGTCCAAGTCCCGGGTAAGGTACGTGTGTATTAGTAATTGTCTCGCTACTGTTGTATATGGAAAACGCATGACACGTAGCTGACGATATATATATTACGAGTCTGAGACTTCAACTCAGTTCGTGGGAAGCCACAGTACCCACACCATGGGATTGAACCAGAGGTAGCTGCACCTGGAAAACTATTGTTACACGCCGTTGCCAGTGACGCTAAACACCCGCGTCGATTATGCGTCCCTGCCTAGCCAACCGAATGAAGCCGGGCTGCCTCTAAGCAAGCGTCAGATACCACCTGCAATCACAGAGATACCCGGCTTCCATCCCTCGCCAAGAGAGCGCAGCGAGGGATGACGCTGTCCACGCAAGGAGGAACTGGCCGGTCGAACAACCCGAAGGAAGGCTCCACTCAGTATTTAGGGCCGGACGAGCCCCGATAATGCCAGTTGATGTCATGCTATCGCATTTCGTCTCCCTTGTCAACACAGCAGTTAGGGCTCTCTGCCGCAACCAGATCATCTACAAGCGACTCTTGCTCAACCCCCGACACCATAGCGCCACGTGGGAATACTCACCCCATCCCTTAACGACTATACTAGACAACAGTAGAATTAGAGTTATCACAACTTCTTTGTAAGTTGCTGTAGACTTTTTCATTGCCTATCCTTTTACTGGTTTGGTCTCGCACTAGGCAGCTGCGTTAAGCTCTATTTGTATGCATATTACGTATTCTTCCACCATATGTAANTTTGTATGCATATTACGTATTCTTCCACCATATGTAAAATTAACATTTCTATGGGTCTGATCACATACTCGTGCATCGGTCAAGTGAAACAATGCAGTTATTAGGAAGGTAAATATTGAGCAAATCTGCTCCTTCTTACACANACTCGTGCATCGGTCAAGTGAAACAATGCAGTTATTAGGAAGGTAAATATTGAGCAAATCTGCTCCTTCTTACACATGTAAGTGAGTGCTTAAGCCTTTAGCTACTTTTTTATACTGGAACATGAGAAGAAGAGGGAGGTGTCATTCTTTGCCTGTAACAATTCCAATCGACCAGTCACTGTCATAAATAAAACACACACAAACATTCAGGTCTGGCAAAACAGTTTGTTGTGGTTTGGTGATGATACCACTAAAATCAAGACACCACTACCCATAACCATCTGTGTTCTAATTCTCCATCTGCTGGAACAAAACCATAATACTGTCTTGAATTGGGAATGGTTTCAGCTTCTTGTAATCGTCTTTCAAGTAACTTCTCTTCACAAACACTATCTNTAGTTGCTGTAGACTTTTTCATTGCCTATCCTTTTACTGGTTTGGTCTCGCACTAGGCAGCTGCGTTAAGCTCTACTTGTATGCATATTACGTATTCTTCCACCATATGTAAAATTAACATTTCTATGGGTCTGATCACATACTCGTGCATCGGTCAAGTGAAACAATACAGTTATTAGGAAGGTAAATATTGAGCCAATCTGCTCCTTCTTACAATTGTGAGTGCTTAAGCCTTTAGGGTGAAAAAATATGACCTTGTACTCTTCTTCTCCCTCCACAGTTTCTTTGCCTGTAACAATTCCAATCGACCAGTCACTGTCATAAATAAAACACACACAATCATTCAGGTCTGACTAAACAGTTTGTTGTGGTTTGGTGATGATACCACTAAATAGTTCTGTGGTGATGGGTATTGGTAGACACAAGATTATCTCCATCTGCTGGAACAAAACCATTATACTGTCTTGTATTGGGAATGGTTTCAGCTTCTTGTAATCGTCTTTCAAGTAACTTCTCTTCACAAACACTATCTTCTGACGGCGCAAGAAAGATGTTATTCTAGAAATTTTGCTGGAACAAAATTTGAATATTTCTTGTGGTGACACAATGTGGTTTTCAGTGANAAAGATGTTATTCTAGAAATTTTGCTGGAACAAAATTTGAATATTTCTTGTGGTGACACAATGTGGTTTTCAGTGATTCTTTGTAAACCATTTGTCACAAGATGTTTGTACCTCCGGCACCATCACACTGACTTTTTCCATGTGATGTGGCAAAAAAATGCCATTCAGCAGATAGACCAAAATAATCTTTGTGCTTAACCAGGTTGACAAAGTTTTTTTGTTTTTATATTGAGCAACTGAACCNGCAGATAGACCAAAATAATCTTTGTGCTTAACCAGGTTGACAAAGTTTTTTTGTTTTTATATTGAGCAACTGAACCATCACTAAAATAATACACTTTTTTCCAGTTGAGATATCTGTTCTTCAAATGTTGAAGCAGAACTTCCTGAAAGTTGTGAGCAGCTACAATGTTGCGTGTCAAATAGTCGCTGACAACACAAATGATGTCACGCTTTGTGGAATCACTTTCTTTGTAATATATAACAAATGGGTGTAATGTGGCTTGTGCGTTAACCCAATGAAATGCCTGTACCTCATCTTGCATCATGAAGGTATAGTTTTCTGAGATCTCCCAAAATAATGCACTCAGCAGAAGTAATATCTTCTTCTTTTGATTTTCTAAATTCAGACTGATGTTTTGCAATAAAGTGATGGGTTTTTAATCTTATCAACATTTCTTTGGCGGTTTTACAGTGCAGAATATGATTGAAAACGATCTTTTGAACCAAGGATATAATCACTTTTTTCGCACGAGCATCCTAACGAATGAAATCTTTTTTATCCTTACCTTTGGTCATATCTTTCTGTTTTGTGACACCCGTGACGATGTCGTCGGGACCAGCAGATTGAAAAACTATTTCTATCTGCAGTTTCCAAACATGAAAAGAAATAAAACCAATCCTTACCAGTGGACTGTCGGCTGTCAGATTACAACACGTGATGCATGGAGGAACGCTCGCGCAGCACTAAATAAAATGGCGTCAGTGGCGACAACCGCGCAAACTTCAGGTCGTTTGCGTTTCGATACACGCAGCAACGCAACTGTCTAACAATTAGACTACGTTGCGCGTAATTTGAAATATAGACAGGGGAACTGTTCAACAAAATGTAAAGACAAACTTTAATTAACTTTTTTTAGTATTATAAAATAACATTTGTAAAAAATAAGCAGGTCTTCTTAACAAACGATATAATATTGTTTAAAAAAANACTTTAATTAACTTTTTTTAGTATTATAAAATAACATTTGTAAAAAATAAGCAGGTCTTCTTAACAAACGATATAATATTGTTTAAAAAAATCACAAAATTTGATTGATTCCTATAGTTTTTGTCATAATTAATTTAATCTGAAGTGATTATACTGCTTCGGTGACACGTCAGGGGGACTGTTTTTTGAGGACTATTAAAGCGTTTTTGATACAAAAAAGTTTATTTTAATGGTTATTGTACACTGAGCGCTGGTAGATTAGGTTATTATTTTTTAAAGTTATTTACGAAATATGTAATAATCCGTACTGTTTTATATAATATTGGCCTGAGACAATGAGTTGCCCAGTTTACAGAGAAACGCCCATTTATGTTCAGTACTATTTCCTGGTTTGATGGAACCAATAAGACCTGTTGGCTTTACACTGAATGAGCATGATTCGCCTGCTAAAACCTGAGAGTATGCCATCCAATCATATAAGTTGTAGGAAACCATGGACCTTTGGAGACTACATTAGCAAAAAAAAAATATTGAGACAAAAGATAATTTCTAAGTACAGTAGACTCCCGATTATCCGAGGTAATTGGGACCGAGATCACCTCGGATACGGCAAAACTCGGATAATACAGAGGTTAGGTATTATTGTGTTAAAAACATGAAAAAAATGTTAAGAATGTAAAAACTGCTATATTGTACATAATTGAAAATCGTAAAATAAACCTGTAAGTTAGTACAAACATGAGATTACATATTAGTACTTAAAAAAGTCTTTTATTGTTTTCTGAGTTAACCTCTGTCCTCTCTTGGATGATGCGATGTTACGCCAACGCTGAAAAGTTAGTATGTCATGTGGCCTACACTCTTCTTGTTGCTCTATGTAAGCAAGAGCAGCGTTGATCGATTTCAACCCATCAGAATGTGATAATTTTGGAGTTATCTCGTCCGTGTCGTCTTCTTCACTGTGCTTAGGATTGGTAACCATATCGATAATTTCCTCATCGGTAATCTCCATCTGGACATCTGCACTGCACCAATCATGAATGTCGTCGCTGTTGATTTGATTTTCAACAGGTAGCTCATTGGCCAGTTGAACTAGTTCGTTCACATTCTCCTGTTCTGGCACTTGTTTGGGTTGTCCATCTAAGCCAAATAAATTTTTCCAGGACTTTTGAATGGTGGTAGGTTTTACCTCATCCCACGCTGAAGCAATCCAGTACGCAACATCTTTCATTGTGACTTGCTTTAAGGCTTCCTTGACAGTCATTCCGTCATCTAATTTTGTAATCAACATCTGGAGAAGCCTTCGGCGGTAAATTCTCTTCATCGTTTCGAGAACTCCTTGGTCTAGAGGTTGAATGAGCGATGTCACATTAGGGGGTAGAAATATCGTTTTAATATCACCACTGCACAGCTCTTGGGCATCTGGGTGACATGGCGCATTGTCTAGTAATAAAATAGCTTTCCTGGGGAGCTTCTTTTTTTTTAAAAATGCTTCAGTGACAGGAACAAATTCATTGAAAAACCAGTCACTAAAAATCTTGCTTTCCATCCATGCATTTCTTTGGTTGCGGTACATTGTTGGCAGACAATTGACTTTTATATTTTTAAAGGCCCTTGGGTTCTTAGACTTTCCAATAAGCAGAGGCTTTAGTTTCAAAGAACCCGAAGAATTGCAGGTAGCCAGAATTGTGACTCTCTCTTTACTCTTTTTAAATCCGGGAGCAGTTTTTTCAGATTTTGCTGCTAAGGTTTTTGAAGGTAGCATTCGAAAGTTAAGACCAGTTTCATCTGAGTTAAAGATTTGATCTGAGGTTAATCCCTCCTCAAAAATGATTTCTTCCATTTTTTTCTGGAATTCCGCAATTTCAGACGAGTCAGCCGACAATTTTTCCCCACTAATGTTCAGCTGTCTTATGCCATATTTCTTTTTCCACCTGTCCAGCCAACCATCGCTTGCAGTGAATTTTTCATCGCCGTCTTTAAAGTTCTTGTGGAACTCGAGCGCCTTAGCTTGAAGCATTGGGCCACTCACAGGACTACCCATCCCTCGAAGCTGTGAAAACCACAAAAAAAGAGCTTCAGACGTCTGCTCATAGTCGCCCTTCTTCAAAGTCTTTCGACTCAAGCCACTGCCACCACTCACACTTTTGTTGACAAAGTTTTCGATTTCTTTCCGGTTACGTCTCCAGTCCCCAACAGTCACTTTCCCAACTCGGCAGCCACCTTTTTAATTGCTTCGCCACTGTCTAACCGTTTCAATGCACTACATTTTGTTTCAAGAGAAACTACAACTCTCTTCCGTTTTCCACTCATAATGAAACAAAGAAATCAATAAAAGCACAGATGTTAAAATCACTAACACAACCACCTTTACGGAGAGCACAGAGGCAACTGACAGCGCCAGATGCCTGGGACAATATGAGCAGTTCCCAGTAAACCCGACTATTCGGGTGGGCCAGCATTCCTAGAATTAGTTCCCTTCAAATTTGCACGAAATGTGTCGAGCTGGATTGTTGTCGCAATACAGGAAACATATGGCACCTAGCAATATCCGATTTCTCAACCTTGCACGTCAAACAAAGAAACATCGCTTCTCATCGATTAACAGGACGAAAACTCTCGTAATTTTTTATTTTGTATCTTCCGATGACTAGCTCGGTTAACCCGGAGGCTCAGTTGACCGGGGCTCGGATAATCGGGAGTCTACTGTATAACTCATTGTAAATGTCTTGCCTCATTATTTTCCAAAAATTTATAATATTTTATTCAGAATGTGCAGTTTTTAGAATGCTTAACATATACTTTGCAATTTGGAATCTAAAGTTAATACTGTGTTTTCTTAAATATCGGTATTCTCGTTTGAAAGCCTTGCCATGCATAGTTACTTTCATGCATAACTTCACGCACAAACATACAACACATTAAAAGAGAGAGAGATTGGGATAAGATTGAAATGGACTTGTTCATGTATACAGATATTTTGAGACTTGGCCCGCCTGTGGATATGAGAATTTGGCACCTGAGTACTGTGACTACGTAAAATTACGCACATGTGCATGCTTGTGCGTGTGTTTTGGGTTTACTCCAGTGATGAAGTCAAGGGAAATTTTCCTTTAAGAGGGACATTTTGGCAGAAAAAAAATGTGATCAAGTATTACAATCGATGGTGTTGCTATGGCATTTCATTTGGAAATAGATCAACTCAAGTGCAACGGTTACAATTGAAAATAAAAATAATATTTGAGGAAAATTTTCTTTACAATAAAAAAGCAATTCAAATGTAGGTAAAGGTAAATGTATTGTTGCAGTATTGGCAACAGTGATTTACTTATGGTAATGCGCTGCTGTGAGTCGGATGTTCTACTCGCTGTCTGGCAATGCCAGTGTGATCACAGCTGCAGGCAATTGCAGTCTGGCAACGCCCAGCACGGACAGTGTACTCCTTGAATGCTGGCAAATGCATTTTGTATATGATGACCACCTGTAGGTTCGCCATATTAATACCTGCCAACAGNACTCCTTGAATGCTGGCAAATGCATTTTGTATATGATGACCACCTGTAGGTTCGCCATATTAATACCTGCCAACAGAGTTCCGCTATCACACCGTACGTCTTTTGTATTTGTACAAGTAATTTGTTGGGAACTAATTGCCAAATAAACTTTTGTAACACTACAAATTAGAGTAAATTTTGCAAAACTGTGTGATGGAGAGTATAAAACTAATGTTGAATTTTAACAAGTATGTGTTGTAGACTTGAAATTTATTATAAACATTGGGCTACATAAACAAATTGGTATGTTTTATAAAAAAAACTTGTAATTCTGCATCTGCAATATTGTATATTTGTAACACAAGAAAATATTTGACGACTCGTTTCAAATAATAGTTAAAAGTTTGTTTGGTGCTACCAAATTAATTGTGTGTATAAGAGCAATTAAATGTTTATTATTTGAAAACAAATTATTTTGTTGTTATTTGGTTGGTGCAACTAAAGATTTGTATGGCTCTATGTACATGAAATATTTTAGCCAATAATAACGAAAAGTGAAAGTACAATGGAGTTGCGAACCCATGCCATGGGCGCTAGAATGCTACACCCTAGCAGTCAGNAATAACGAAAAGTGAAAGTACAATGGAGTTGCGAACCCATGCCATGGGCGCTAGAATGCTACACCCTAGCAGTCAGCGTAAGTGACTACGGACGTAATGGTAATGGTTTTGAAATACAAGACAACAAACGCAAATGTTTCAAGTTTTACAGCTTTACTTTGTAGTTTCCTATTGAGCTAGATTTATTGACATTTTATACCACAGTTAACCATCAATAAATGCACAAACACTGTCACCATTCTAATTGTCACAGACATTTCAAACAAACACTTGAGCTGTATTTTTGAACGAAGGCAGTCAAACAAGTGGCCAAGCAAATACATACGGTCAATTGAACTAAATATTTTGTTTACAGTCTAATTTATTGGGCCCACACAGAGGTTTTGTTTAAGTGTATTTTGTTAAGTGAATAAAATTAATTTGGTTGCTTTTTAAGATTTTTTTACTTAAAATATTTTGTTGGGATTCTAAATATAAGTATGATCACATACAAGAAATATTTTATTGGTTGGAACAATCCCTTCTCTGAGTGCAATTTGTACACTGTTAGAAAACATTCCTGTGTAGTTAGAGAAAAGTACTGCACTATAACACTTTTCTATATTTACAGAAATTCAATCCTAAAGTAAAAAAAAAAGAAGGCTGAACCCAGGAAATACACAATACGTAAAGTTTCTGTATTTCCTATAGCTTCCGGTTTCGGGCATGATCAATGCTGAGTTTACACTAAGATTTCTGCAGCAGTTAGGATATCTACATAACTCTGGCGTATTATTTCAAATATCAAAAAGTAATATAACGCTCCTTTAATAGATGGTATTCATAGTCAACTCTAAAGGCTGCGTTTAAGACAGTCTTGGACAGAGAGATGGACACAGCATGTTTGCTTTTAAGATGGTTTTTCAGGGAACTTGTAGCTGCAAGCAAAAAAAAACTAATGCAATAATTAAACAAACTTTGCTCACATACAACATGATACAATAAAAACTTTTAAAACTGTGATTGCTTAGTTAAAGTCGGATTTACTATCTGGAAGGCCCAGGTTCGATCCCAAGCTTGTACTCATAAAGTAGTTGATTAACATTGGCTAAAGGTAAAGAAAAACAACTTGAAAAATCCAGATTAAAAGTTTGACAAATGACAGAATCCAATCAGAATTCGACACCTGTTTTGGGTGAACGCTTAGGTAAAAACACGCACGTACGCACTTCTATACCTACCTACATGCATGCATACTTAACCCTGCTAGTGTATGTTAGCGCTAAATTTTATTCAAATTACGTTTTATTTAAGTTTTTAATTGCTTCCTTTCTTTCTTCACCACACGAGATCTTGTTGAACAAACACACAGTTACCTTATTGTCTTCTTTAGAAATCTCATAAAATTCTCAAATAGTCTACTTTCTATTAATTACTGGTGCCATAATAAAAATTTTGTGGCTATAAAAAAACAATATTTTTGATTATAACTATTAATAACTTAACGTGTTATCAGAAGAATGTAATTAATAATTATAATGCATGTCATGACAGGATCTACTCGCAAATGTACCAAATATTCCCGCTNATCAGAAGAATGTAATTAATAATTATAATGCATGTCATGACAGGATCTACTCGCAAATGTACCAAATATTCCCGCTCCGTCCGTCGCACTTGCACACATCGCAATGAGACAGTTCGTAACCTGTTACGTGTGAAATGCACACATCTTTCGCCGAATATTCGGTGCTTTGGCCGAGAGCATGGCCGAATATTCTGTATTTGGCCAAATCTCAATTTGTTGCATCTCTAGTTTTTTTCCGTCTCCGACAAGCCCGCATGTTCCTCCCCGAGGCTCGAGTCAGGCAGGGTCGAGGTGTTGGAAGATGGAAGAGATCTCTACTGGATNAGCCCGCATGTTCCTCCCCGAGGCTCGAGTCAGGCAGGGTCGAGGTGTTGGAAGATGGAAGAGATCTCTACTGGATTGTTGAAGTGTGTTTGTTTTTTTCCCCTTAATTCGCTGTGGGAAACAACCGCCGCTGATCCACAATGGACTAGTCGCAAGATGGCCTGTTGAAATGATTCAACAGGCCGACAGTTGTTTCACAGTGCACCACGAGCTACGTAGCAAAGGTCTTGCAGTTCCCTGGAAGAAGTCCCAACGGTGCCGCCAGCCCGGAAGCAAGCGAGCAAATGCTGTAGGGTGCCGCTCGTCACTGGGGGTAGTACAAGCCCTGGGGAGGGCTCTTGTCCACCTAGTTGTCGTGCAAGAGATGGCAACCCCCTCTCTCCCATCACACCCATAAAACTCATTCGTAAGCCATGCTCGCTTAGATCTTAGAGCAAGCCAATAGCCCTGGTTCTCATTAACTTTTAACCTCCCTCCGACTGCCTGCACAAGGTCGTGGGAGGTGGTAGCAGTGAGGCTGCTAGCTAGTATTGTCCCTTTTAGTTCGGTATTTTGAAGAATGCAGGTTTAGTTATAGACTAGAGGAGAGTTTATTTAAACTACCGGCCAGTCTTTTATTATATGAAAGCTGATTCTAAGCCTTAATAATTCTGTGAATTTATTCGTGTTAGGTCTGGAAAGACTTTGCCTGTAGTAAAATGAGATTGTAATAATGAGGCGGTACTTATATATATATATTTATATATTGGTAGTTGTTTGATCAAGTTAGATATTTTTCAGTCATTTCTCAATCCCTGCGGCGCTGTAAGGTACCCGAGACTTAAGACAGGCTGGAAATGTAGCTTGGCAGCATATTTGTTAATTCCTGTTAACGGTAACTCATCAAACTAATTCATTTTATTAATAGGAGGCTTTATTTCTAAAAAGGAATTTTAACTACAAGAGCGATATGTATGAAAGGAGACAGTGCTGCCATCTCTGGGTGTGATGATCAAGACCCCGNGGAATTTTAACTACAAGAGCGATATGTATGAAAGGAGACAGTGCTGCCATCTCTGGGTGTGATGATCAAGACCCCGTCCCCGGCGAAGAGGTTGGCAAATCAGGGCAGGCCCCACTAGTTCTAATGAGGCGAGAAGCCAGGCGCAACCAGTTTTGTTCAATCGTCGGAATCACGTACTGAAATTCGNAGGCGAGAAGCCAGGCGCAACCAGTTTTGTTCAATCGTCGGAATCACGTACTGAAATTCGAATTTTATTAACTTAGTTTCCTTAGTATCTGTATACTTGGCTACTGAAATTTTACACCTAATGCAATGCACTCAGTACTTGACTCATTTGTTAGTTGGTATTTATGAGGCATGTTTAGTATATGGCCGATTAATTAATTTTAATATTTCAGTGTTAACAAACAATACTTTTCAATGCAAAAGAGAAATAAATTGCTCTGTGTTTTATTTGAAGAGTTAGCACCGGTGATGATTATATGTTTATCTCTAGTGTGACTATTTTTACGTACTGATTTGGGAACTTACAATAAGACTACCAATCATGTCAGTAAAAAGTGGAAAATGGGCACATTTAAACAAAAACCACCACCACACATTTTGAGACGTCAATTGGCATAGCATATCTATATATATATATATATATATATAGTGTTAAATTGCGCATATGGCACATTTTATTTGACGTGAACCACGCGTCCACAAGCTCCTTGTGCAGCTCGCACCGCGAGATACGACGTAACGCACCACCGCGTGGCATCAACTGGCCTGTAGGCTGAAGTGCTAAGTTCCCCAAAGTGTGACCAATAGTGCGCAGCATTTTTCTGTACCCATCGCACAACTTCATATCATTCAAAGCTACAGTCAGGGGTGGATTTTATAGTATTAAGAGCCATACCCCTTTGCCCAGGTGGACTCGTCCATCCCTTAAGGAGACAGCAACCTGGCAACACTGTAGCCAGTGAAATACAAACATGTCGCAGGAAATGAAATACTCACACTTTTCACAAGAAAGCATAATAGTGTATTCAATATCTATTTGTAAGAGAGTAATTATGTTTTCATAAAGGGAGACTGCCTATAAAGGCCTCCATCGTAATAACATTTCATTTGGTGCGGTGACACTCCCCATCAACTTCACAACATCAACCTTAACAGACATTTGTTAATTGAGGGGGTTTCGCCAATGTGTTTCATTTAATTTTATATAATTTTTCACCATTGCAATAATGTTGCCTAGTGGTAATGTCCTTGGGGTCATCTTCTGCGGGTCTCTGTCGCCTGCAATCTGCCCTCATCTTTTTCTAGGTTGCACAGNGGTAATGTCCTTGGGGTCATCTTCTGCGGGTCTCTGTCGCCTGCAATCTGCCCTCATCTTTTTCTAGGTTGCACAGCAGAACGCATATCATGCTGTGCCTCTTTTTATTACGGTGACCTTCAGTTGCCCAATGAGGACTCCTTACTCCGAAGTTGTCTACAAAATTTCTTGGGTATATCGACTAATTACTTATTAGAAGTACACAACTCGAAATTGTCACTCACTCTTTTGGCTTTAATATTTTAAAAATTTCATTAGTTTTTGAAAGGGCCCTTTTAATACAAGGTACTTAATTATGGATATTGTTGCGTAGCAACTAGGCTTATTTTCATATAGGTGTGGGCACTTTTTAGGATTCTGGTATTAAGGTGCCATATATCTTTTCTAAGTGTTTTGGCCCACTAATGTTTTTTGAGAGCCCTTTTATATTGATGAATGATGCGTATATAGACTACTTTTTTTGCTGCAAATACGTATCATGTGTGTGCTACGTGCCCGACAAGTAATACAGCCCTGTATAGCAGCTACCCAAGCCAACATTATGTCTCATATAANATGTGTGTGCTACGTGCCCGACAAGTAATACAGCCCTGTATAGCAGCTACCCAAGCCAACATTATGTCTCATATAATAAGGTGTGGATGCCTGGAGACCGTAATGCATCCGGAATATGCACCAATAAGTTCTGCCTCCAAATTGTGTGACCNATAAGGTGTGGATGCCTGGAGACCGTAATGCATCCGGAATATGCACCAATAAGTTCTGCCTCCAAATTGTGTGACCATACGTGGTACCTTTGTTAGTGATGGTCTAGTGAACCCTTCTCACTGGCAAGTCTAGGTGCGGAGCCGTATCCACGTACATATACACCCACATAGCACACATGGATGCCTTCTTGGTAGAAGGTGATGTGATGGCCGACTAGTCTATGTGCCTAGACCCACTAGAAAGACGTGTGTACAAACGAGGGCGGTGTAATCAACAGAAATGGCACCAAAGGGTGTCCTCTATATTGGGGAGCCGGGGATGATTTCCCTGGTAGGGGACTAAAACTGTTCAGGATGTACGATTTTGCCCCTGGTTTATCCTGGCGTACCTTTCTGTGTGCTACTGGGGCAGTAGTAGGGTTGCCAACTCTCGAAGGAACCAACCCGGGAGATTTTAACAGTTCGAAGGGGGAGGGGGGAAGATTGAATGAAATTCGCTAATATTTGTTAATTTTTATTTTTAAATTTATATTTACATTGCTTTTGAGAAGCATATAATATTTGTCGGTTTTTTAGGCCATAATCATAAAAAGTTTTAAGCGGAAAAATTAAAATTTTGTAATATTTGTAACTCAGCTTTTACGAAAGATATGTTCATTCTGTTTCTTTCGTTGCTCCACACTTGTTCTATCATAATGAATACGCGTTCACAAGAAGCATTAGAGACAGGAATGGAAAGAACAAACATAACAAGCTTCTTCAATTCTGGACAGGAATTTCTTTTATTTGATTTGTGCATGAATATCTCATTCGACTGATTGAACAAAACAAAGGAACGGCATGCAGCATGCAGTGCGGGGGGTAGGCCGTTAGGCACGAGGTGGGAGGCTGCGCGATGCGACATGTNAAGGAACGGCATGCAGCATGCAGTGCGGGGGGTAGGCCGTTAGGCACGAGGTGGGAGGCTGCGCGATGCGACATGTGAAACGTGACGGCGGCGGCGGCACGGCAGCGCTTATGCATTCAATGTTTAAATTTCGGTTTGATTTATATATTTTGTTAATGACAATATTATTTTAGAAAATCCTGAGAAATTGTTGCATCCCGGGAGCTCGGGAGGTTGAACATTATTCCCGGAGTCTCCCGGGCATTCCGGGAGGGTTGGGAACCCTAGGCAGTAGTTTGCAATTGATTGCGGTGAAGGGTAGCTGTTCTTAAGTACTGCATAGGNGGGAGGGTTGGGAACCCTAGGCAGTAGTTTGCAATTGATTGCGGTGAAGGGTAGCTGTTCTTAAGTACTGCATAGGTCTGTGGGAAGTTTGTCCCCCTCCTAATGGCACAGCCGGTGAGATATTTTAACTGCTGACTTCTTTTCGTCTTCCCCCCATCTCCTCAAACAGCAGGCTGAGACAGAGTCCTAGTATGAGGGACCTCGACCATGGTTTCTAAAAGCACTACACCACAGTTTTTTGGTTATCTGAGGTTTAAAGAGCACTCTTTCGAAAAGGTGTTGCCTTTTGAGTAACAAAATGTTATTGATGGAGCAGCTGGTGGTCCTGTTTNAAAGAGCACTCTTTCGAAAAGGTGTTGCCTTTTGAGTAACAAAATGTTATTGATGGAGCAGCTGGTGGTCCTGTTTCCGACTAAGAAAATCAATGAAAGGCACGAGTTTCTGGTCGAGACGTCAAATGCTGCCCAGTTGCTGGGGTTCTTGGCAACGAAGACTTGCAGTTGGGCAAATGCAAAGTTCCCTGTGTAGGTCAAGTCCCATGTGTCACTCAACTCCTGCAAGTGTATCATCTGGTGTCTCGNGCAAATGCAAAGTTCCCTGTGTAGGTCAAGTCCCATGTGTCACTCAACTCCTGCAAGTGTATCATCTGGTGTCTCGGCCTGATTGAAATCCTGGGAAGCGAGGTCTTACGTGTAATGGAAACTCATTATTTCATTGATGTCCGCCATGTGCTGAAGACAACTGATGGTGTAAAATCACCTACAGCTACCCTCATCTTGATTTCTGGTGTGCATGACCTCCCCTCAGTTATCAAAGTCNTGATGGTGTAAAATCACCTACAGCTACCCTCATCTTGATTTCTGGTGTGCATGACCTCCCCTCAGTTATCAAAGTCTCATACATGAATGTGTGTCTTAAACAGTGTATTCCTGCTCATCTACGTTGTTACGACTGTCAACAGTTTGGCCATTCCTCTGCANGAATGTGTGTCTTAAACAGTGTATTCCTGCTCATCTACGTTGTTACGACTGTCAACAGTTTGGCCATTCCTCTGCAAAATTTCAGAATACACCATCTTGTCTTGAAGTGTGCTGACTCACCGCATCCTGATACCTTTTAGGTGTGTGAACTGCAGTAAAGGACACTCTGTCTGGTCGAAGGAGTGCCCGGTTTACCATGAGGAGCAGCTCCTTTAGCGAATCCTGATAACTGGCAATTTTTCCTTTGTCAAGGCACAGAAACAATTCCATGCTTTCCAGGGTCCGAAGCCGGCTGTTGGTACCAAATCTCGGCAGCCAGCTACTGCGGAAAAAGTTGACCAGACGAAGACTCCATTGCTTACATCCCTTCCGGCAAGTGAACCTGATAAGCAGGATTGAACCATCACCTTGGCAACACACAAATCATTGGCGAAAGTTCAGGAGGCTTTAAGCTAGTGACCAACAAATGTAGGGGGAAATTCAAGTAATGGTTTCCGCACTCTTCGTTTCCAGAGCACATGTCCCTCATACATTGGAACTGCCCAGTTTACTCTTATAATCTTGAAGAACTGAAACCGCTCCTAGTGTCCCTCACCTTGACAGTCATTTATCTTCAGGAAACACAATTTCATCCCACTGATATTTCTTCCCTTCGAGGTCATACTCATTACATCCTGGATAACGTGTTTATGGAGCATGCCTGTGGCAGTGTCCGTCTTGTGAAGGATTCTGTTTAACATGAAACTGTTGCCCTTCACACTGCTCTGCAGGCAGTGGTGGTCAGGGTGTTCCTTGGTGTGTTTGTAAATGTAGCATCTATGTACCTCCAAACCAGCATGTCTGCTGGAGCTTCCGCCATATTTTCATGTAGTTGGCGACTTCAGTGCTCACTATCAGATCAGGGGTTCAGACCACAAGGATGTCTGGGGTCGTTTAGGCGGTTTGTGGCTCACCAGTTCCAATGTTACTCTGTTGAACACCGCCGCACTTACGCACTTCACTACACACACTGGCACTTCATCTCGTATTGATCCTTCTTTCTGCAGGCCAGCTTTCGTCACCCATTTTGATTGGTCTGTGTGATATATTTCTGTGTGAGTGACCATTACCCCATTGTATTGGATGGGATGTCGTTTGCTGCCCCACCCATACCACCTCGGTGGGTACTTAAGAATACTGACTGGGCTCATTTCTAGCATTCCCTTCACTTCACTGCTGAGGTTCCAGTGATGTGAACATGGCAGTTGAACTATTCAACTCGATCGTTGTTTCAGCTGGGGAGGCTGCCAGACCTAAATCTTCATCTCGTGGTCACAGGTGTGTTCCTTGGTGGAGCTATGAATGTAGGGATGTTATCCGTGCCCGATGTGTGCTTAGATGCTTCAGTGTTCACCCCACTCATGCTAACCTGGAGCTCTTCAGCGTTTTATCAGGCTGGGGCGCGATGTGTCACCAAGAACAGTCTGCGGAAATCCTGGAAAGACTTCATTTTGTTGCCGACGGTATATGCCACTTCCCTCCGTTATCAAAGTAGGGTACTTGAATGTGCGTGTTGAGCAGTTCATTCGTGCTCCTCTACTTTGTTACAACTGTCAACTGTTTTGTCATTCATCTTCAAAATGTTGGGATCCACCAGCTTGTCCGACGTGGCTAACCTACCGCATCCAGATACTCCTCAGTGCAGCTAACCGCTGAAGTGTGTGAACTGCAGCNCTTGTCCGACGTGGCTAACCTACCGCATCCAGATACTCCTCAGTGCAGCTAACCGCTGAAGTGTGTGAACTGCAGATAAGGACATCTGGTCTGGTCGACGGAGTGCTCTGTTTACCTGGAGGAGTGGGCTGCTCAACGGGTCCGGGCCACCANTAAGGACATCTGGTCTGGTCGACGGAGTGCTCTGTTTACCTGGAGGAGTGGGCTGCTCAACGGGTCCGGGCCACCAACAAGTTTTCCTTTGTTGAGGCATGGAAACGTTTCCACGCTCTCCGGGGCCCGAAGCCTTCTGTTCCTTTCAGTGTTGTTGCCAATGCTCGGCCAGCGGTTAAGGATGCGTGTACACAGACGGTCAATGTGGCTACCCGGACTGAAATGTCTGTGAGTACGCAGAAGCCACAGCGCCCTCCGGCAACCCGAACCACAACTGTTAGTACCCAGTGCGAACCAACTGAGAAACAATTGTTGAAGCGTAAATAAATCTCGTCAGCATGCTGCTGCAAAAAAATTAGAAAAGTCAAAGTCTCTGTAGCTTACATCCCTTCCTGCAAGTGAACCTGATATGCAGGATCTCATCATCTCCTCGCCGACTCACCGTCCTGTCTCTCCTGAGCCAGAAGACGGGATGGCAGTTGATGTTGATACACAAAACCCTGGCGAGAGGTCTGGGGGCTTTAAGCCAGTGATTAACAGACACATGGGGAAATTGAAGTAATGAACACGGTGTCGAACGCCGCACTATCCCACTCANTTAAGCCAGTGATTAACAGACACATGGGGAAATTGAAGTAATGAACACGGTGTCGAACGCCGCACTATCCCACTCACTAACTCCGTTACTCTTATGTATGGTGAGGTGATGAAGTAGTTAAGTACTGCCAGTTTGGATTTTATAAAGTTTGGTAGGTGAAGTTGGAGAATGTTTTGTTTGGTGGCATGTATTGTTTCAGTTGTATTCTGCATGCACTATTCCACGACTGGTGGTGGGCAGCATTAGTTTCCCATTAGTATTAGACAATTTACAATTTATAAAATTCTTTATTGTTGAGAAATATACATGTTGGTGTTAGACTCTTACTTACATTCGCGCCATACCAGCCCTAGGGCTCTTGTGGCGGCTTTCACTTAATGGCTAACATAGGTAATGACTCACTTTTCAGTGAGCCATATTCTGGTGANACTCACTTTTCAGTGAGCCATATTCTGGTGAAGAACAAAAACATAAATCGCTAATATTGTGCACTTTAGGGAAAAATAAATAAAAACCCTAGCATTCATTATGAACTTACAAACTAAGAAATAAATAAATTAATAAATATTACAATGAGGTGCTAACAAGTTAAATACATACATGGTTACACTGGTGTCCACATGGACAAACATGGAAATTTACAAGTTACCTGGTTATATTTTAGAAATGTTCACAGTGGTGGAGATTATATACACAGATGAAAAATTCGTACCCCAGATAGGTGGTGCTGTTGCCTTAGGTGTTGCTCTGCGTGGCTGCCCCATCAGGAAGGCAGAAACTCTGGCAGTTGACCATGTGGTAGTGGTGTGGTTGGGGGAGTGTATGCAGGGTTACGTTGTCTGAGCTGGGGGTATTGTGTAGTGAGGGCCTTGAGGAGGCGGTTTGTCACACTCTGAAGGAGGACTATATACTGTTAGGATGGCTGAGATGGGTGTGATCGCGGTACCAGAGAAGAGTGCGGTGTCGCTATAAGTGGATTTTCCACTTATTTGCCTGTGCTGGCGAGCGCGGTGACAATGTCAATTATCACCTCGCACTGTTCTGAGGGGGACTGAACTCGGCTGAGTTTACGGAGTGCATTGACAAGGATGGGGAGCAGGTGGGTTGCTTGGAGCTCTTTGAGCAGCTGCAGAAGTTCCACAGCTGATCCAAGAGGGTTTTGGCCATGTGTGCTGGTGTTGGGGTTGTGTTGTGGGGCCGGTTTGGCATGGTAGGTGCGTGGTTGAGCTTGCTGCTGTGTTGGGTGATCTGTGTGTTGTGGTGGTGCTTGTTGGCTGTGCTGTGTTGGTGGGCGTGGGTGTAGTGTCTGAGAGTAGAGTCTGGGCTGTGAGTGTGGGTGTGCTGGTGTATTCCTTGAATGTGATGTTGTTGGGTGTTGTTGTTGTCGGCTTACCTGGAGCTTCCTCTCCAGGGCGGCCTTCCTGACGGGGCAGCCTCCCCAGCTGGTCGGGTGGGCGGTGTCCGGCAAACTGCGCTCCTTGCAGTTTGTGCAGGTGGGTGGAGTCTCTGCTGGTTTCTGGCAGTTCGGTGTAGGGTGTTCACCGGCGCAGCGGGCGCACCGTTCTCTCATGGCGCAGAAGTGAGAGCTGTGGCCCCACTTCTGGCACCTGATGCACCTCTGGATGGGCTGTTGCCCCCGGAAATGTTCAATACGGACTCTGATGTAATCTAGTGTTGTAATGGCGAGGGCTTGGTTCGTTTGGGAGGTGCCCACCAGGGTAACCATGAAGAGTGGTTGCACCTTGGTCCCACCTCCATGAAGTCTTCTGTCCAGGCGAGTGATGGAGCTAAAGTTAATCCCCTTCTCTTGTAGGAGGTCTTGGATTTCATTAATGTCGAAATCGGAGGGCAAGCCCCTGATCACGACTCGGGCATTTCGCTGCTCTGGCCGTGGTGCTGTGTACAACTGGAAGCCCTTTCCAGTGAGGAACTGGACCAGGGCTTCATGGTCTACCGCATTCTCCGTGTGTATGGCAATGGAATCGCGCCTGATTGAAACCAGGACCTCTCCCGTGGCCATGCTCTTGATGTCGTCCCTGTGGCGACGGAAGCCATCGGCCAAGCTGGTGCGAACAATTATGTTTGGCATTTGTCTCTTCTGGCCCTGCACCGGCGTCTGCCCATGTGGCTGGCCGGGGGGCCTGGTGCTGGTGGTGTGGCCATGCAGAGGAACCCTCTGCACAGCTTGTCTTTTTGAAGGGGGTAGAACTGGGCTCGTGGCACTGGCAGTTGTTGCATTAGTTGTGTGTCCTCCGTCATCATCTTCCTGCAGGGCTTGGAAGGCGTTCTGGGTGGGTACACTGGCCACCTCAAGGGGGCGAGCGTACTCTAGAGCATACGATTGATTTTCCATGTCAACATCTTGCAACTCTGAGTAAGTAGTGCTAGCAATGCTGGCTGTTTCGCTTACTGGTGACGTGCATTGGCGATGCTGTGATTCAGAATTAGTATTAATAGTAGAAGTAGGCGGTGTTCGCATGCGTTCACGGTCTGCCCTGGATGTATATTTTGGCTTGAAATTTTTAAGATCTGTAACACTCATGGTTTTTGAAAATCGGACTTCAGTAGGCTTTGGTATTAACTTTGATAGGAAGTTCAAGGCATCTCGGGTGGTGTTTGAGTCACCATGAGTCTTTGGTGACGATTTTTCTGACATTAAATATTAAATAAATGTTTTAGCACCCTACCGCCCACCAAGATGGCGGGTAGGCGACAGATTTTAAAGACACGAACAAGAAAATCGAAAGTTCTCTTCCAAAATCGATTAATCGAATGTTCACTCGTGTTTGTTGTGAGACAATGTTTACGAAAATTCGCGGTCTGATGGTTCCCAGGTCTTCTGTGGGGCGTACTGGTCTGGGAGGAACATAGAATGCTGCTATTGTGGTGGATACATCTGCATTTTCTATTTGTATGGCAGTGGCTTCAATAACATCATATGTGTTGTTTATGCGATTGTTGAAGATGATTGTTTGTTGTGGTGTTTGGTCTTTTCTTTCTTGTATCTTTTTATTCTTAGCATGCTTAATGGGTTGAGCCAAGTTTTGGTTATTGCCGTTATGACCAGTTTGTGTTGGACGAAGTGCAGTAGTTTGTCTATTTTTGTAGCCAGGGATCTGACATATTCCATATCAGAAGGATAGGTTGTCAAACATTACAGACCTCACATGGGCACCGAGAAGAATTTCAAATTTCTGCTTAGATGTGGATCTAAGTTGTTGAGAAGTGTAGCTTATGATGGGTAGGTATGGATGAATTGCTGAGAATAGGGAGTGGNTTAAGCCAGTGATTAACAGACACATGGGGAAATTGAAGTAATGAACACGGTGTCGAACGCCGCACTATCCCACTCCCTAACTCCGTTACTCTTATGTATGGTGAGGTGATGAAGTAGTTAAGTACTGCCTGCCACTTTCGATTTTATAAAGTTTGGTAGGTGAAGTTGGAGTGACGCTGAAGAATGTTTTGTTTGGTGGCAAGTATTGTTTCAGTTGTATTCTGCATGCACTATTCCATGACTGGTGGTGGGCAGCATTAGTTTCCCATTAGTATTAGACGAAGATCCATCATTCTGATGGTTCCCAGGTCTTCTGTGGGGCGTACTGGTCTGGGAGGAACATATAATGCTGCTATTGTGGTGGACCAATCTGCATTTTCTGTTTGTATGGCTGTGGCTTCAATAACATCATATGTGTTGTTTATGCGATTGTTGAAGATGATTGTTTGTTGTGGTGTTTGGTCTTTTCTTTCTTGTATCTTTTTATTCTTAGCATGCTTAATGGGTTGAGCCAAGTTTTGGTTATTGCCGTTATGACCAGTTTGTGTTGGACGAAGTGCAGTAGTTTGTCTATTTTTGTAGCCAGGGATCTGACATATTCCATATCAGAAGGATAGGTTGTCAAACATTACAGACCTCACATGGGCACCGAGAAGAATTTCAAATTTCTGCTTAGTCAGATGTGGATCTAAGTTGTTGAGAAGTGTAGCTTATGATGGGTAGGTATGGATGAATTGCTGAGAATAGGGAGTGGNAGATGTGGATCTAAGTTGTTGAGAAGTGTAGCTTATGATGGGTAGGTATGGATGAATTGCTGAGAATAGGGAGTGGAGATCATCAAAGGTTGAAAACATGTCATTCATTGGGGGCAGTTGTTTTGGGTGTTTGTATTAAGCATGGTTGGTGGTGGAGACAGAATTAGGGGTTGAGGATGTGTTGTTGAACTGGTAGTGGAGAAGTGACTATGGAAGTGAAGTGACGTGGGGTAAAGTTCGGTATAATGCAATATTCCATTCTGGTGGTGTTGCAGTGTGTGGTGGTTGACATTGGGCTGTTTGTCTTTTTCTCAGCTATTTTTCCTTTTTGCTTCTTTTGGGGCAAGTTTTTGATCTGCCTATGTGGTTGCCACCACAGGGCAAATCGAAGGATGTGTGGTTGAAAAGTGTTCCAGGGGTGTGGAGGGTAGGTAGAGAAAAATTTAGAAGGAGAAGACANAATCGAAGGATGTGTGGTTGAAAAGTGTTCCAGGGGTGTGGAGGGTAGGTAGAGAAAAATTTAGAAGGAGAAGACGGAACTCAAAGATTTAAAGAATGTGCCTAGAATGTCACAATGAGATGCATTACTTTAACGGGTATTCCACACAATATTTTCCTACTCCGGGAAGATATGCGGGATGCCCCCTGGATAAGCTGCTAGGGAAGATTTAAGTATTGCTATTAACAAAACCACNACTCCGGGAAGATATGCGGGATGCCCCCTGGATAAGCTGCTAGGGAAGATTTAAGTATTGCTATTAACAAAACCACTCTTTCTCGAGCATATTCGCTAGTTTGCAGTATTCCAAGATGGACAATCATTCGATTTGTATTTCGTGTGTGGCTTACTGTATTCACCCAAATATAAGACTATATTTTGTTCCAAATTTCACTTTCAAGTATTTAGGTGTTGTCTTATTTTCACATCTCACTCTCCATTAGTAAAGAAGCATGCTTTAATTTTAAATATGCGTAAATCAGTTTGTGACTATTTTTTACATTTCACTTCAGAATGAGAACTTTATACCTCGGTACAACAGTGTTACAACTCAAAAAAATATTTACACTGCTGTATGCAATACAGAAATATCTGTAATGAGTAAAAANGGTACAACAGTGTTACAACTCAAAAAAATATTTACACTGCTGTATGCAATACAGAAATATCTGTAATGAGTAAAATTTTTACAACTTTTATACTGACGATTATTCTTCTGCATAGGAAAATGTAGCAAGATAATGCGCTGGAGTAAGNAAAATTTTTACAACTTTTATACTGACGATTATTCTTCTGCATAGGAAAATGTAGCAAGATAATGCGCTGGAGTAAGGCATATTGTAAGTACAACACTGTTTCTCCCGCAAAAACCTTCATATTTCGAGTTGTAACTCTAGTGTACTGAGGTAACGAATTGGGATTTATCCTCCTCACAGTAGGTTGATAAATACCTGTTTATTGCCTACTTTGCGAAGGAAATAAAGGCTTATGAGATCACTTTTCTTTCTGCCTGTGTGTGTTTGTGAGTGAGTGGGATGTGTTAACCGGAATTTCACCAAACTCTGCATATATAGTACTAGCTAAGGACATCTGATATTTATAGTTTTCGACCACTCCAGGCACTTACTTTCAAAATGGTGGCCATTTTAAAGTTTGGGATGATATGTCTTCTCGGAAACCATCCAACCTATTTAAAACAAACATTGTATGCTACAGCACAAGGTGTAAGCATTGAATTCAGAAGGTAAAAATTGTTGTTGGTCAGCCATTTTGGAAGATAGTGCTACATGAAAAATTAAAACTTTTATATTATATCTCAGAAACTACTCAGCCAATTTTTGGTAAATTTGGCATGTAAGTAAAAATATAATAAGCCAGGTAATTATTAGTAATTGAACTTTATTAGGAATTTATTTTCAAAATGGCGGCTATATCATATTTAAGGTTTATTTGGTATAAGTACTATACCGTTTAACCAATTTCAACTAAATTTTGTATGCTGACAGTATCTACCACAAGCATAATATAAACCAAAAACAACCACTTTTATCTGCCATTTTGAAAGATAATGCTACATGAATTATTAAAGTTTCTATGTAATGTCTTAGGAAACAATTGACAGATTCCTACAAAACATGGCAAACAGAGAGTACTGCATTAAGTTATGTTAACCGACATGGTTTAGGTTTGCGAGACACTTATTTTCAAAATGGCATCCATATCGTTATTTTGGTTTCATACGTTAAACGTCCAAAACATGNGGTTTGCGAGACACTTATTTTCAAAATGGCATCCATATCGTTATTTTGGTTTCATACGTTAAACGTCCAAAACATGTAATACATTACAATGAAAATTTCTTTGCTGGCTGTATATATTACATTTATCAAATGCATCTACATCAAATCTCTTGTCCACCATTTTGTAAAATAGTATCACTTGACGAATTATAATTACATAATATCACCGGAAAAACAACCAATTTCTTTTAAATTTAGCGCAGATGTTTTACTGTGATGGGCCATGTTAATTTATATGTTTCAAGTGTGTACGTCTATTATTTTCTAAATGGCGCCTATAGAAATATTTTAGCTTAGTGTTTTATGTATACTTAACTATGTAACAGATTTATTTTTAACTGTCCATGATTGTAATAGATACAATGTGCTAATACATAAACTTTTTGTTCTTTATTTATAAAGATTGTAACTTGAACAATGGGGGTTTTATGCTATATCTCGAGGATCAATCAACCAAAGTATTGCTACAGTAGGGTATGTACATTAATCTAAATGATTTATATAAACCCTATTAAAACATGGTTGCTGCACATTAACACATGTTAATTTGTTATATCTATAAATCGTTTCAACCAAATTCCACCAAATTTTGTATGGCAACAGTATTAATTAGAAGCATCATTTATGCATACAGATATCCTCTTTTGTCTGACTTTTTGCAAAGTATTGTCAGGTGAGTAAAATGAACATTTTTGCCATATTTCCAGAATAATTCAATTAATTTCCAAAAAAATTTTGCACACCTACAGGCCATGTAAAGTTGCATGATTTAAATGGGATCAGTAATTTATTTTCAAAATTGCGGCCATATAAATATTTTGATATACTTGGCATATATTTTTAACAATTTAACCAAATTCAACCAAACTTTTTATGCTGAGAGTATCTATTAAATGCATAGTATAAATAAAAATTTTTTTTAGGCAGCTTTGTAAGACAGTACCGATTAAGAAAATAAGGTTTTTATGCTTCAGCTCGGGTACCAATCAACCAATTTCCACCATATTTTTCACACGTGTAGCGTTATGGTAGGCCATGTAAACTTGTGTGTTGGTGTTTAGTGGCTGACACTTTTTTTTTTTTTCAAAATGGTGGGCGTGTAAATATTTCAATATCCGCATTTGATGCTCCGAATACTACCTCCGTGNTTTTTTTTTTTTTCAAAATGGTGGGCGTGTAAATATTTCAATATCCGCATTTGATGCTCCGAATACTACCTCCGTGATGCGGTTGATAGCAAGCTAGCTTAATTTGACGGGTAAGTCACTCGTGTATTTTAACTATCTTGGTACTGTTTCACATGTTTCTGGTTTTATCTCTAATGAGATTGCTGTCAACGCTTACCTACCATCTATACTTTTAACAACTTCACTAAAATTTATTTGCACCCACATAGAGGAAAGTAGGCACCTAAGTTGTCAGTAACTTCTTGTTATTACGAGGCATATCCAGAAAGTGAGATTACTCAATTTTTTGTATTGTTAAAAAAAATTTTATTTAAACAGAATTACAGGATATTGTAGGTATACATGTTACTTATTTTTCCACTGTCGCCTTCCCGTTCTACGCAGGTTGTAAGTCGTGGCACAAGCTTTTTGATGCCCCCCCNTTACTTATTTTTCCACTGTCGCCTTCCCGTTCTACGCAGGTTGTAAGTCGTGGCACAAGCTTTTTGATGCCCCCCTCATAGAACTCTCCCGCCATCTCCTTCGTCCACTTCATGACCTCTTGTTTCACCTCCTCATCGGTTAGAANTTACTTATTTTTCCACTGTCGCCTTCCCGTTCTACGCAGGTTGTAAGTCGTGGCACAAGCTTTTTGATGCCCCCCCTCATAGAACTCTCCCGCCATCTCCTTCGTCCACTTCATGACCTCTTGTTTCACCTCCTCATCGGTTAGAANCCCCCCTCATAGAACTCTCCCGCCATCTCCTTCGTCCACTTCATGACCTCTTGTTTCACCTCCTCATCGGTTAGAAATTTTTTTCAGGAAGGTATTGTCTTCAGGAAGGTGAAAAGATGAAAATGTGAAGGTGCCAAGTCAGGGCAGTATGCAGGGTGTTTCAAAATGTCCCAATTAAAAGAGTTCAAAAGCGCCTTGGTGACATTGGCCATGTGCGGGCGGGCGTTGTCGTCCAACTGTTTGTCACAGTATAGTACTGCAGTAATTGTTTCCCCCTNAAACACTCCCTTTATCAACATTTCCCTCTGTTTGTCACAGTATAGTACTGCAGTAATTGTTTCCCCCTGAGGCAAAAAATCGATCAAAATGATCCCGTTTTGTTCTCAAAACACTGTTGCCATGATTTTTTTTTGGCCGAAATTGAGGTTTTGAATTTTTTGGCAGATGGGGAACCAGTGTGCCGCCACTGTGATGACTGTCTTTTTGTCTCAGGGGTGTAATGAGCCATCCATGTTTCATCACGTCACAATGGAGTTCAGAAAATCCTCACCTTCCAATTCAAATTGCCCAAGGAACTCGCGAGCGCTAGCGACCCGATTCAATTTGTGCTGCTCTGTCATTTGTTTTGGGACCCATCTTGAGCACAATTTTTTATATCCCAGCGTTTCTGTAACCGTTGCGTGTAACGGAGATCTGGAAATTTGTGGAAACATCGCAGACATTTCATCCACTTTCCATCGGCGGTTTTCACAAATAGTTTCCTCAATTTTTTTTCCACCAACTCTTTGGTCACAATTGAATGTCTTTCACTCCTTTCCTTATCATGAATATTCGTTCTTCCTTCATTAAACTCACGACACCACTTAAACACCTTCGCCATAAACAGTTTTGATCCATGCAAATATTTCAGTGTTCGTTTTTCCTTCCGCGAGAGGGTAACCTTATGACAGCATGCCCGTCGCACTTGGTGGGATTTCTGATTGATATATTTCACAGAAACAGACACTACGAGGCGAGTTTTGCCACTGATGCCGCTTTACATTACTGGAGCAAGCTCCTCAGCGCGGGGGTAGTACAAACCCCGTGAGGGGCCCTTGTCCACCCAGGTGTCTTGCATTTGAAACGAGAAGCTAATCCCCTCCCACCGCCTCACCCATAAAGTAGTCATGAGCCAAGCTCGTTTTGATGCTAGGTCATGCTAGGTTCCCCCAGCAAGCCCTGGTTCCCATTAAAATTTAACCCCCCTCCGACTCTGCCTGCACAGAGATCGTGGGAGGAGGTAGCAGTGATGCCGCAACCTAGTTTAGCCCCTTTCGGTATTTTGAATAAGCGGGTTAAGTTATAGACTGGACGAGAATTTATTTAAAAATCCCCGGCCAGTCTTTGGTTTTGTAAGGTGATTCTAAGCCTGAATAGTCCCGTGAATTTACTCGCGTAAGGTCTGGGTAAGGACGTTGCCTATTTTTAGGTGAGATGGTAATGATTGTGATCATGAGATGTTGCTTATAAATGATATACTTAGTATATAGATGTTGTCGTTTGATCAGTGTAAATTCTCAATCATTTCTCAAACCATGAGGCGCTGTAATGTACCCGAGTCTTAAACAATCTGGAAACGTATGTTGGCAGTCTTTGTTGTGTTTTATTAATATTAATAATAAGTTCAATATAATTTAGGAGTCGGTATTTGGTGTGAAGCACGCGTGAGGTTAGGGCAGGAGACAGTGCTGCCGTTTCTAGGTGGGGTTTCTAGGTCGGGTGCGCGGCCAATCAGAGCAGACCGNATTTGGTGTGAAGCACGCGTGAGGTTAGGGCAGGAGACAGTGCTGCCGTTTCTAGGTGGGGTTTCTAGGTCGGGTGCGCGGCCAATCAGAGCAGACCGCATCATACGAGGTCTCGGGAAGAACTGAGCTCTGGCGCGAACTAGTTTTGTTAAACGTGGTGAATTCTGTCCCGGACCGATCGGAGATTTTCCCTACCAGCCACGGGTTTTGATAGTACTTGTTTTAAGAGGGAATTCTTTAATCACTTTTTAAACTTCTAAACGCAGCATTTTTGNATTTTTTGGCAGATGGGGAACCAGTGTGCCGCCACTGTGATGACTGTCTTTTTGTCTCAGGGGTGTAATGAGCCATCCATGTTTCATCACGTCACAATGGAGTTCAGAAAATCCTCACCTTCCAATTCAAATTGCCCAAGGAACTCGCGAGCGCTAGCGACCCGATTCAATTTGTGCTGCTCTGTCATTTGTTTTGGGACCCATCTTGAGCACAATTTTTTATATCCCAGCGTTTCTGTAACTNCAATTTGTGCTGCTCTGTCATTTGTTTTGGGACCCATCTTGAGCACAATTTTCGATATCCCAGCGTTTCTGTAACCGTTGCGTGTAACGGAGATCTGGAAATTTGTGGAAACATCGCAGACATTTCATCCACTTTCCATCGGCGGTTTTCACAAATAGTTTCCTCAATTTTTTTTTCCACCAACTCTTTGGTCACAATTGAAGGTCTTTCACTCCTTTCCTTATCATGAATATTCTTCCTTCATNTTTTTTTTCCACCAACTCTTTGGTCACAATTGAAGGTCTTTCACTCCTTTCCTTATCATGAATATTCTTCCTTCATTAAACTCACGACACCACTTAAACACCTTCGCCATAAACAGTTTTGATCCATGCAAATATTTCAGNTTCTTCCTTCATTAAACTCACGACACCACTTAAACACCTTCGCCATAAACAGTTTTGATCCATGCAAATATTTCAGTGTTCGTTTTTCCTTCCGCGAGAGGGTAACCTTATGACAGCATGCCCGTCGCACTTGGTGGGATTTCTGATTGATATATTTCACAGAAACAGACACTACGAGGCGAGTTTTGCCACTGATGCCGCTTTACATTACTGGAGCAAGCTCCTCAGCGCGGGGGTAGTACAAACCCCGTGAGGGGCCCTTGTCCACCCAGGTGTCTTGCATTTGAAACGAGAAGCTAATCCCCTCCCACCGCCTCACCCATAAAGTAGTCATGAGCCAAGCTCGTTTTGATGCTAGGTCATGCTAGGTTCCCCCAGCAAGCCCTGGTTCCCATTAAAATTTAACCCCCCTCCGACTCTGCCTGCACAGAGATCGTGGGAGGAGGTAGCAGTGATGCCGCAACCTAGTTTAGCCCCTTTCGGTATTTTGAATAAGCGGGTTAAGTTATAGACTGGACGAGAATTTATTTAAAAATCCCCGGCCAGTCTTTGGTTTTGTAAGGTGATTCTAAGCCTGAATAGTCCCGTGAATTTACTCGCGTAAGGTCTGGGTAAGGACGNTGTAAGGTGATTCTAAGCCTGAATAGTCCCGTGAATTTACTCGCGTAAGGTCTGGGTAAGGACGTTGCCTATTTTTAGGTGAGATGGTAATGATTGTGATCATGAGATGTTGCTTATAAATTNAAGGTCTGGGTAAGGACGTTGCCTATTTTTAGGTGAGATGGTAATGATTGTGATCATGAGATGTTGCTTATAAATTATATACTTAGTATATAGATGTTGTTGTTTGATCAGTGTAAATTCTCAATCATTTCTCAAACTATGAGGCGCTGTAATGTACCCGAGTCTTAAACAGNGAGATGTTGCTTATAAATTATATACTTAGTATATAGATGTTGTTGTTTGATCAGTGTAAATTCTCAATCATTTCTCAAACTATGAGGCGCTGTAATGTACCCGAGTCTTAAACAGTTTGGAAACGTATGTTGGCAGTCTTTGTTGTGTTTTATTAATATTAATAATAAGTTCAATATAATTTAGGAGTCTGTATTTGGTGTGAAGCACGCGTGAGGTTAGGGCAGGAGACAGTGCTGCCGTTTCTAGGTGGGGAGAGAAGGCCCTGCCCCCTCTCGGGTGCGCGGCCAATCAGAGCAGACCGCATCATACGAGGTCTCGGGAAGAACTGAGCTCTGGCGCGAACTAGTTTTGTTAAACGTGGTGAATTCTGTCCCGGACCGATCGGAGATTTTCCCTACCACCCACGGGTTTTGATAGTACTTGTTTTAAGAGGGAATTCTTTAATCACTTTTTAAACTTCTAAACGCAGCATTTTTGGTCTTCTCTTTCGCGATTTAATGTCTGGGGAGTACTTTCCTAACGTTCTAATTATCAGGTTTTTATGTAGGGACGTGTTATCATAGAATTTATTGTTCCCCGACGTGATTTTGGTACCTATNTCTAAACGCAGCATTTTTGGTCGTCTCTTTCGCGATTTAATGTCTGGGGAGTACTTTCCTAACCTTCTAATTATCAGGTTTTTATGTAGGGACGTGTTATCATAGAATTTATTGTTCCCCGACGTGATTTTGGTACCTATNTTCTAATTATCAGGTTTTTATGTAGGGACGTGTTATCATAGAATTTATTGTTCCCCGACGTGATTTTGGTACCTATGAACGGAATTTTAAGTGCGTTTTGTAGATCTACCATTTGTGTGTATTTGTGAGCATCTCCTATGATTCGTAGGTATTTATTTTGAACGACTTGTAGTTCTTTAATTAAGGTTTTGGCAGCGTTTCANGAGCATCTCCTATGATTCGTAGGTATTTATTTTGAACGACTTGTAGTTCTTTAATTAAGGTTTTGGCAGCGTTTCACCAGACTTCGTGAGCGTACATTAGTGCTGATCTGACTATAGCAGTGTAAGTTAATAACTTTAATCTCGTGAGGAGTNAGCGTACATTAGTGCTGATCTGACTATAGCAGTGTAAGTTAATAACTTTAATCTCGTGAGGAGTTTAGGGTTTTTAAGGTTTTTAAGTAGTGGATACAATTGTCTGATTTTCGAAAGCGCTGTATTTTTTGCATTGGNAGTTTAGGGTTTTTAAGGTTTTTAAGTAGTGGATACAATTGTCTGATTTTCGAAAGCGCTGTATTTTTTGCATTGGTGATTTTTTACCCCAGTGGAATTTGTTGTCTATAGTTAGTCCCAGGTATTTGGCAGTTTTACTGTAGGGAATTTCTATTCCGTCATATTTAATTGGTTTCGCGTTTGTTTGATTTCGTTGCCTAGTTATTAGCACGGCCTGGGATTTCTCTGCATTTACTTTAATCTTCCAGCGCTCGCACCACTGCCTGAGCTCGTGCATTTGCAATTGTGTATACAGGATTACGTAAGGCAATAATTTATCTTTTGCATAAATTAAGGTGTCGTCTGCATACATTTGAACTTTTGCATAAGTGCTGGGGATGTCTGCAGTATACACATTATATAAAAAGAGTGAAAGGGCGGATCCCTGAGGCATGCCTGCGGTGAGTGGGCGGGTAGAAGACTCGNATACACATTATATAAAAAGAGTGAAAGGGCGGATCCCTGAGGCATGCCTGCGGTGAGTGGGCGGGTAGAAGACTCGGCTTTTTCCATTGTAACATAAAATTTGCGGTTTGTGAAATAACTATTTAAAAGATGAATGTAACAGTGTGGGAATTTGAAATAGATTAGTTTTTGTTTTAAGCCCGGGATCCATACTTTATCGAAGCCTTTGGCAATATCTAGAAATGTAGCTATTGTGGTTTGCTTGTTGTTTAGTGTGTTCTGTGTGTCCGTAACAAAGTTTGCCAAAGCATGTGTTGTGGAGTGACCGGATTTAAAGCCAAATTGTGTGTTGGGGATAATCCTTTTTAATTCTGCGTGGGTTTTTAAGCATGTGAGTAGTATTTTTTCGAATATTTTACTGAGCGAGCTCAGGAGTGATATCGGGCGCCTGTTTTGTGGGAGGCAAGGATCTTTTCCTGGTTTTGGTATTGTTGTTATTTTAGCCCGTTTCCATTCTGCAGGGTAGTGTTTGTGTTTTAATATTGCGTTAAATATATTTAATATTATGCAAAGCGCCAGGTATGGGAGGTTTTTTTAGTAACTTGTATGAGATTTTATCGTGCCCTGGCACCTTTTTTGGGTGAACTGATTTTAGTGTTAGCAGGAGTTCTGGTAGGGTTACTAATTCAGGTTTTTTACTGGTTTTTTTTTTAAGAAAGGCAGTTGTGGTGGTGTTTATGTCCTGAGAGAAATTAGGGTCTCCGAGGTCTGCGTTAGGGATGAATTGATCGGCTAGAGTGTCGGCTATGGCTTCTGCCTTTGCTATGGGGGCGTATTTTAATCATGAGAGAGCTAGAATGGGAGTAGAATTTTTTGAAAAGTTTTTCCCTTGGAGGATTTTGGATATTCGCCAAAAACTTNTGAGAGAGCTAGAATGGGAGTAGAATTTTTTGAAAAGTTTTTCCCTTGGAGGATTTTGGATATTCGCCAAAAACTTTCAATATCGTCCGCCATTTCTGTGATAAAGGTGGCCCATTTGTTTATTCTTAGCTGTGTTAATTTATTACGCAGGCCTTTTTTAAGTTTGTTAAATCTGGTTTTAAGTTTGCTGGTTCTGTGGCGTTGGTATTAGTGTCGCACTTGTCGTTTTTCCGCCAGTAAGAGATCTATTTCCGGGTAGCTTTGTCTTAAAAATTGCCGCCGGTTGAAAAATTGGGTGTTGTTTTTTAATTGGTCTTGAATTGTGTTCCNGGGTAGCTTTGTCTTAAAAATTGCCGCCGGTTGAAAAATTGGGTGTTGTTTTTTAATTGGTCTTGAATTGTGTTCCAAAAAATTTCTAGTGCTGGTTCGATGTTTTTTTTTGCTGTTTATTTCTATTGGTTGGTCCGTGACTATTTCGTCCAGATTGACTTTGAGTTTATCCCAATTGGTTTGCGACAGTATTTTAGGATTACTTCTGGGTGTTTAATTAAGTTAGTGCTGATTTTGCAGAATACTGGCGAGTGATCTGAATCTAATTCGTCCAGGACAGTTAATTCAAGTATCGGGTCTGGTATATTAATGAGAATAATGTCGAGAACGTCCGGCTGGTTTGTGATTATATTATTTGGCGGGAAGTAGGTGGGTCTGTCCGGGGCNGGTAGCTTTGTCTTAAAAATTGCCGCCGGTTGAAAAATTGGGTGTTGTTTTTTAATTGGTCTTGAATTGTGTTCCGAAAAATTTCTAGTGCTGGTTCGATGTTTTTTTTGCTGTTTATTTCTATTGGTTGGTCCGTGACTATTTCGTCCAGATTGACTTTGAGTTTATCCCAATTGGTTTGCGACAGTATTTTAGGATTACTTCTGGGTGTTTAATTAAGTTAGTGCTGATTTTGCAGAATACTGGCGAGTGATCTGAATCTAATTCATCCAGGACAGTTAATTCAAGTATCGGGTCTGGTATATTAGTGAGAATAATGTCGAGAACGTCCGGCTGGTTTGTGATTATATTATTTGGCGGGAAGTAGGTGGGTCTGTCCGGGGCGTGAATTATATAATTGTTAGCTCGTGCATGGCGTAGGAGAAGACTGCCTTTCGTGTTGCTTCCCCTGCTATTCCAGTGGGGGTTTTTAGCGTTTAGATCTCCTGCAATTAGAAACGGACGTTGTTGCGTTGTTATTTTATCCAGATCTGTCTTAAGAGTGTTTTACAGGGGTTTGGTAGACAGAAATTATGGTTATATGTCCCGAGTCTGTTTGAATGTTTATTGAGGTCGATTCTAAGTTCAGACAGTGTGGGTTTGCAATTAAGTGGTGGTGTATTTTGTTGTGAATTAGTATAATTGTACCGCCTCCTTTAGTATGTCTATCATTTCTATAAGTTACATAGTTTTTAATGGAAAATTTCTTGTTAGGTTTTAAGAATGTCTCCTGTATTAACGCAATTTCTATACCGTACGTTTCCGGTAGTCTTTCTAGTTCGTATAATTGATTGAAAACGCCGTTGCTGTTCCAATACAAAAGGGACAGGGAACCAAGGGGTTGCTGGGTGGTGTCACCCATTAAGGGCGCAACCTGGAACGTCGTGAGTGCCTCGAGCAGCAGGTTTTGTTTGACTTTGGAATCTCAGGTTTGTTTAGCTGCATCCATGTAGGAGCGGAAGTGCGCCATGATGCCGACGAAGTTGGCTTCCCGCAGGAATTTCAGGAGAACCTGGATGTCCCGCATGGCGTTACCTACTTCGCCCATTGCTGGTGCAGGGTTTGGAGTGCAGACTGGACGGTGGTTGAGAAGGGGGGAGAGGGATTTGTGTTGCAACTGGGGGCGGTGAGGGGAGTGTGTAGGACTGTGTGGACGCCCTGGTTGTGTTTGCGTATGAAAATGCGGGTGGCAGTGCCCGTGCATTCACAATTTTTGGGTACATTGGAATGTCCCGGCCGGGGGGTGGGGCTGGCGAAGCAGGCAAGCGTGTTTGAGCCCTGTTTTTGGTTCTGCGTTTGGCAGCTGCTTGCCGGCGCTGGATGATTTCTGTGACCTTCGGGCACTGCTTGGAGGTGGCCAGGTGATAACCAGAGCAGTTGCAGCACTGCGGGTTGGGGCTGGGTTTGGGGCAGACATCCAGGGTGTGAGGGCCAGAGCAGTGGGGGCAAACAATTGGCAGGTGGCAGNGTTGGGGCTGGGTTTGGGGCAGACATCCAGGGTGTGAGGGCCAGAGCAGTGGGGGCAAACAATTGGCAGGTGGCAGAACTTTTAGTGTGATCCAGGGCATTGCAGTTCTCGCATTGAGCCATATCGGACAGCCGCTTTCGGTAATTTTGGGGGTGAACCACAGTCATGTGGAGCCGAGTGACTTCAGTGAGAGGGGGCGATGTGTCGTTTCTTGCGGCTGTCACGCAGAAAAGCCGCAGATGCACCAGGTGTGTTTTTCCGGGGTTGGTGGGGTCTGGCATCTGTGTGCGGAACTGGTATACGTCACTGACAGAGTAGCCGCGCTCTGAAAGTTCCACTTGGATATCTTCGGGGGGCGTGTCTGCCGGCAGGTCAAACACGACTTTCTGAGGATGGTCCATGGAGATTGAGTAGGTGAAATATGGTGTGTTGCTGGCCTTGAGGAGATCTCGTGCGGCATTGTACTTCTGGGCATCGGCCGCAACAATGTGGATGCCATTTCTGGCCATGGACAGTGTGAAGCCTGTTGCGTGGATCAGCCTGAGTTTCTGTACCAGGAAGTTGTATTTCAGCCTGTCTGGGACTACCAGTCGNTGAAGCCTGTTGCGTGGATCAGCCTGAGTTTCTGTACCAGGAAGTTGTATTTCAGCCTGTCTGGGACTACCAGTCAGTATGTTGTGCGCCTGGTGTTGTTGGCAGAGCGCAGCTGTGTTCGGGCAGGTGGCGGGCCTGAGGGGCCGGGCGCCGCAGGGATGTCTCTGACATCGCGGAGGACGTCGAACCGGTTTGAAACCGGCACACCGGGCTGCGCTTCCTCTTGAAGCGAGATCCGGCTTTTTTTGTTTCCATGTTGGGAAGCAACCATGTGAAATCTCTCGGCACTGAGTGTTTCCTTCTCTGATTCGAGGGCTGACTGTGCCTGTCGTTTGCCAAGCCATCTGTGGAGTTCGTGCCATTCTGGCGTTTCTGGCTGCGCAATTATTGGTTCATTCCTTTCTCCCATTTCTCCCATCTCCATTTGAGTTTCTGTTGCCATGCTGCCTTGCTGAGACAGGGATGTGGGCTGTGGTGGATATAGATATGCTAGGAACTCCTCATCTGGTGCGGTAGGTGCATTCAGGTCGACAGAATATGAGTAGTCGTTAGCCACANTAGATATGCTAGGAACTCCTCATCTGGTGCGGTAGGTGCATTCAGGTCGACAGAATATGAGTAGTCGTTAGCCACAGTTACCATGGCAGATTCTGGTTTGACATTTAGTGGAATGCTGGAGATGGACGTCAGTTGGGATTGCTGCTCGAGGCCATCCCCCGTTACCATGATCATTGGCCCATCCAGGGCCCCATTTGTACTAGAACAACTCATTTCAGAATTTTTTTAAAATTTAAATTAAAAATTAATTAATTATTATTTTTAATAAAAAAGTGTTATCCTATATGCTGTAAAGTGGCTCCGCCGCTGACCCAAACGGGCTAGGCTCAAAGTGCCTGAGGTAGGAGACACCTCAGGCTGCAAGCACACTGTGTTTCCACTAACTAAATCTTAAAAGATTGATTCGCAACCTGGAGATGCAAGTCAGAACATCCAACACCCTCAGAGGTCAAGCCGAGAATTTGCATCTGGCATCTGCTACTCTGACGCGGGTCGCCGGTACTCGTTGTGTTCAGGAGGACCCCCCCCCNCCAATTGGCACTCAGTGTTGCCAACTGTTGAAAAAAAATTCTCACAGCAAGACAGCCCAACAGTACTCTTACTTTATGGATACACCTCGTATTATTATTTTCCAAATGATGTAAAAAATTATTTGAATTTATTAAATTAGATTTTTGAACATTTCAACTTGCGGTTTGAGGGATTCTATGTTCGAATCATGATTAATGCTTGCAAATAATTACTTTATAGTCTTATGAGATCACTTTCCTGTGTGTGCGTCTCACCTTTTCAATTTTTGGATGTGTGGACCGAATTTCACCAAACTTGGTATCATTACAGTAAGGACATCTGCCTTTTACAGTTTTTGACCACGTCTGGCACTTACTTTCAAAATGGCAGCCAATTTAATATTTGGAGTGTTATGTCATATCTCTGGAACCATTCAACCGATCCAAACCAAATTTTGTATTCTGGCAGAGCATTGCGTAAGAATTAAAATTTGAGATGAATATTGGTGTTATTCCAACATTTTGGAATACAGCACAAAATAAAGAAATAAATATTTATCATATTTTTGAAAAATATTAAACCAATTCTCTCCCAATTTACCAGGTATGTATTACTATCTTAGGCCAAGTAAACATAAGTGATTGAACTTTATTATATACTGACTTACAAAATGGTGGTCATACATAATTTTTAGTTTTATTTGCTATATCTGCCAAACAACTTAAACAATTTTGACCACATTTTGTATACTGAACGTATATGTTGTGAGCATCATATATACAAAATCAGAACCACTTTTTTCCTGCCATTTTGGAAGATAGCATTATACTAATAAATTAAGTTATTATGTCATATCTCTGTAAATATTTACCGATTCCTACCAAATTTATCAAACAAGCAGCACTGATGCAGATTATGTTAAGGGATACATTTTACGCAGNTATTTACCGATTCCTACCAAATTTATCAAACAAGCAGCACTGATGCAGATTATGTTAAGGGATACATTTTACGCATTCCAGTTCACTTATTTTCAAAAAGGCTACAATATAGCCATTTAAGCTTAAAATGCCTTATTGTCGAAACCATGTAGTTAATTTCAACTTACCGTTGTATGCTGGCAGTATATATTACAATTATCAATTGTATCTACACAAAGCATCTTTTGTCCTCCATTTTGTAAGATAGCAAATTGTGAATAAATAATGTTTTTGTCATATCTTGAGAAACAATTGACAGATTCCTCTAAATTTAGCAAACAAATAGTACTGCAGCAGGTGGTGTAAACTGTTATGTTTTAAGTAGGTCAAGCTTTATTTTCAAAATGGTGTCTATATAAATATTTTAGCTATACATATTTTATTAACGGAACAAATTTAAGCTTGAGTTTGCATGCTGGCAGTGCCTATTACAACCATCAAATTTGTCTATGCAGAGTCTCGTTTCTCTGCCATTTTGTGTAATAGCCCCACCAATTTGAACTGACAGAGTGGTCTGATTCGTGTTCATCATTCGTATGTGCAGTCTCACTGGCGTGAACGGTAACAATATTGGTATGACTGCTGTTATCAGGTTCTGTCTGTCTTGTCTGTTTGACACGTTTGTTATTATCAGATATATGTCTGACTTATTCCCTAATATTTAAACGTGACTGTCTAGGTCATTTTGTTGATGGTGTATCAGAATGTTCTCTTTCAACAATGACAAATTCTGTCTCGTCTGGTTGGGTGCTCTTAGGTGAATGCAATACCTGCGTGGTAGTGTTTGGAATTCTATTCCTCGTGAGTTTGTTCGTTTCAGGCATTCCTCTTTCGGGGCTGCTTGTCCTTGCCATATCCACAACATCTGGTGCTTCTATTTGCAAGTTTCCGTATGAATTTATTTCCCACGGCAGGTGTATTGTAGGATATGGTAACTCTGGTATGTTTGTGTATGGTGGGCTCCACTCACCTCACCTGAACTGTTGTCACTAAATTCTTCANTTTGCAGGGTATGGTAACTCTGGTATGTTTGTGTATGATGGGCTCCACTCGCCTCACCTGAACTGTTGTCACTAAATTCTTCAGCCACTAGTTGTTGGCACTGTGATCCTTCTTTCCAGCATACACTGCAGCTACAGATGGGTCGTAGATGTTGACAGTACTCGTGCGCGTCGCAAGACTGAATGAACATGGTTATGCTGTGCAGCGAGTTATATCTGCTTATACAGGATGATTCTAAAATCTTGGGACAAACATTGTGGGGCGGTAGAGCTCCCTAAAACAAACAATTATTGTATAGGAATATATGGGCGGAAGAGACTTGTGAGGCACAGACACAAAAATAACACATGAAATGAAACACATTGTTTATTTACAACGTCACCGCTAAATGCCTTTTTACAGCAATGTTTATAATAATTGCTCAAAATTGCTACCACTGACAGTAATGCAAGCTTGGTAGTGTCGATGGAGTTATTGGCGAACAGATTCAAATACGCCGGGTATTTCAGCAGGATAGTTGAGGTGTGGTTGTCGTACAGTCCTTGATTGACCCCTTCCATCAGTACTGGCGATAAATGAACCATTTTCACAAAGTTGCCGATGTAATCGCTCAAACATGTTGTGGTTCGGCATGCGTCTACGTGGAAAGCGTTCCTAATACAGCCGTAGCGATGCTCTGCCATTACCATTAGCAGCACCGTACATTAGAAGCACGTCTGCCTTTTTGCTATTCGTAAAATCACCCAACATGGCCGAACTCTCAAGTGGAAATGCTTTGTTCGCTGCTGCAGCAGGTCTCTGGCGCACCGTTTGACTGCCCTCAACTATCGCCACCATTGTCAGCCAATCACGCCATATGTAGAGGTCGCCAAGCACGCGTGACTGTTGGTGAATGCATTTCCAGCAACTGTTTTAACATTTTCTGTACGGAATCACTCGTTAAGTATGCTGCTAATGAACATTTTATGTTTCCGTTAATGTGTTATGTTTTTGTGTTTGTGCCTCAACGCGTCACTTCCGCCCATATATTCCTATACAATAATTGTTTGTTTTAGTGAGCTCTACCACACCTCAATGTTTGTCCCACGATTTTAGAATCACCCTGTATACACTATCTGTAGATAACTCTTGACCTGACCGTTGAACTCACTGACGTGATAGAGGCTGATGCAATGTTACGTCATATTCTGTCGACTGAGGTTCTTCCAGACCAACAGTCCGTCTGTTTTAACTTACGTAATAACCATTTATATTTCTTAGGACTAGAAGATCGGATACTTACAAACTATATTTATTTCGGACTATTTCTTCTTGTAGTGGAAGAGACTAGTATTTTTCTTCTTTTGGTGGAGTAGACTAGTACATTTCTTCCGTAAACTTTGTCACACGTAGTCTGTAGTCCTTAAATAATAATATTCTTCTAGTCTAGTCATATACTCCAGTACTGTCGAGGTATTATTAATACCTACTTCACTGATGTATGACCGTTTGAACATTTAGGTACAAAACATAAAAAAAGGAATGGGAACATGCATCGTACCTTTATTTTTTATTATTACGTCATAAAATGGTAGGGTCTCTGCTGAAAGTCTCATAGAGGCGCGTTATTGATGGCAAGATTGCATGCCAGTTCAGTGCCTTGCGCATAGAGTTGATGCACATGTCTTGGTCGCTCCCATGTACACCTTCAAAGATTTTCGTTAGTATCGTATCCGCCATTCTGCTTGGACTTCATGAAAACGGGGGCCGCAGTGGCTGAGCATTTAAACTGCCCAGCTCCCACCAAGGCGAACCGGGTTCAATACCCGGCCGGGTCACTCCCGGATTTTTTGCAAGTAAGAATAGTGCCGGACGATGCCGCTGGTCTGCAGGTTTTCGCGGAGATCTCCCGTTTCCTCTGCCCTTGTATTCCGGTGCTGCTCCAGTCTCACCACATTTCACCCTCATGTGATCTCTAGACCTTGTTGTTAAGAGCTGCCCAAATGTCTCAACTCCAACTTCATGAAAAAAACAGAAAAGTTTGTGCTGTTTTTTTTTCCCAGTAAGCGAGTTGTCTGTCATAAAAATACATGTCTCCTATGCATTGCTTGGTTTGTAAGACATTGCTTTAGGCCAATTTTCTAAAACTTGCTATGAGAGCCGAAGAGGGGCATATATATATACTGCACAGGATTATAACGTTTGGGGTGTCTTTTTGCAGTAGAGTATAAAATGGATATTTTTTACCTACCATTACACTGGCTCCATCACATACTAATCCAGTTATGTTGTTGACTGAAATAAGTTTTATTTCCAAGAAATTCTCAAATGGAGTGTAAATGTAATCTGCTGTGCAGTTCCGTGCATCATGTTTAACAAGTTCCAGGTAATTATTTTTAAACAATACCATTAAATGGAGAAACACATCTGGCTGAAACACTAAGAACTTTCTCTGATGGAATATCGCTACTTTTACCAACTAAAACTGGAAATGGTATTTGTTTCTGGCAATTGATTAACTGTTATGTTTCAACTGAAGAAATAGTTTTTTTAAGTTCTGTGCACTTGGTTCTTTTAAGGGTGTGGTATCCATTCCAACTTTGATTTTTCTTACAAATCTTCGTAATGAAAATTCATAACCAGACAAAAGAAATCGAAACTAGACATGACATAAAGGACTACTTCACAAAATTTTTTTTAATTGTACGGTTTCAATTATACATGTAATTTACCATGTGGGATTGACGTTATTCAATAATTAGGCATCATTTGATCTTAGAGATGTGAAAATAATCATGCAAGAAAAATAAGTCAGATTTCGAAATAACTGTTTAGATTTTCCCAATTCCTCAACTAGCTTGGTTTTTAAATATTGACTNTAAAGGACTACTTCACAAAATTTTTTTTAATTGTACGGTTTCAATTATACATGTAATTTACCATGTGGGATTGACATTATTCAATAATTAGGCATCATTTGATCTTAGAGATGTGAAAATAATCATGCAAGAAAAAATAAGTCAGATTTCGAAATAACTGTTTAGATTTTCCCAATTCCTCAACTAGCTTGGTTTTTAAATATTGACTNAAAAATAAGTCAGATTTCGAAATAACTGTTTAGATTTTCCCAATTCCTCAACTAGCTTGGTTTTTAAATATTGACTCAAAAAATTAAGTTATGGAGGAAAATACATAAATACAAGATGGCGAGGATACTTCCCCCATAAGAGACATGTCTTTGGCAGTTTGCAAATCTTTAAAAGCCCTAAGTACAGGTCTCAAATGATCAACCACGTGCACTGGAACATTGTGTTCCGCAGAAAAAAAGGCTCAAATGTTTCTTTCTGCTGGTCTAACATAGCTTATACTTTGACGTTTGAAGAAGAAAGTTAGATAACGAGCTCTTATTTTGTAAAGACTTGGTTTTAACAAACTGTTTCTTTCCATTTGAGTGCTTTCCAGCCCGATTTTACCACAATTTAGCTAGGGATGGGTCGAATAACAAAAAATATCGGTTCCGGTTCCGGTACCGATTCTACAATTTAAATATTGGTTCCGGTATTCGGTTCCACTTTGAATACTTGCATTTTGCTTGCAACTTCATTCAACCAATGCAGGTAAAATTCATTAAATGTTTTATTNAATACTTGCATTTTGCTTGCAACTTCATTCAACCAATGCAGGTAAAATTCATTAAATGTTTTATTTAACCTACTGCAGAATAGAACAATAACAAAGTGCGAAGATAAGATTTAATGTATACAGATAAACTTGTATTAAATTTATTTAAGGTTAGTAAATATGTAACAAAGTATTCTTTTATTATTTTTACATTAATAGGTGGTGATTGTGATATGTTTGGAAAATACTTTAAATAACTTGCAGTGCTAAAACTCCAAACATTGTGGCGTGACTTTAACCTATGGTCATTAAAAGAATGTCAACAACTCCAGTGGGCGACCTGCTTCCTTTTTCTTTTTGCTTCTTTTACCTGCCTGCTTCCTTTTTCTTTTTGCATCTNCCCTTTTTTGCTTCTTTATGCAGTGACCTGCTTGTTTTTTTTTTTGCTGTGTTTGAATGCCACACCTCTAAAAATAAAACGTCGCTTCTTCCCTTCTCCAGCCCCCTTGACTAGGCTATTCTCTGCCTTACAGGAAACAAAGAAGACGTGGAGAAATGTGTCGATTGGCTAGCAGTGTTTCTTACAGGGGCGGGCTGAGTGATAAAGACAGAGAAGGGAGAGGTATGATCACCAAACAGTTTACGACTACCACTCCTTATTTTTTTTTTCATGTATGGCGCGCACTCCAGAATTTTTTTCTTTATTTTTGGGGGAAAGGGAGTGCTATACAGGAGGTAGAATAAAAACATTCCTGTCTCAAAACGTCATTTAAATAACGACACATCAAACGAGAACCGAGTAGTTGTTAACATAAAACCGGTTCAGAGTTTAAACCTCAAGAACCGGTATAAATTGGAACCGAAGAACCAAACCGACCCATCCCTAGATTTAGCACAACATTACAAGTTACACACCGGCATAGCTATACCTTTTACTGGCTGCAGCCAAGGAGATTGTGTACAAGGTCGTTTATAAAAAGATGGCCACTGCTTCCACGATGAGAATGACTTAATATGTGAAGGAAACAACAACAAACACATGTGCGACTCAGCTTCCCTTCTCGTAACCGCCCTCCAAGCTAGCACGACTAGCTACGGCAGTGTGTGTGCGGCATGCTACAGGAAGTGTTCCTAACGTGCGCCGTGGACACAACACAACTCTGCATATGTCTTGTAATGTATGGTCACGCCTTCTCAAATACTGCATGGTTGGCGTGTCGCGGTCATACACTGTCTCTTGTACACACTCATTAATGCTTAAAATGTCTTTCCGCTCGGTTGTTGTCAATTTGAAAACGGGTTCATGGACAAACGTCTTGCCGCCGCACAACTAAATTAAGACTCCTGCGCACCTGGTGCTTTGTTACGTGTCTGAAGCGGAGAAGCACGAGAGCGGTGAGGGCGACACTGCATCATCACCTCTAGGCACAAGGTTCTCGACTGACACGCAGTGTTCTAGTCGCACTGCGTGTGCCTACGGGACTTCCAGCGGTGATCCTATTATATTATTGGCGGAAAGTCTGTTGGACGGTTCAGTGCAGGGCCCTTGAGTAGTTTTGTATATATCTGAAGCATATATTTTGAGATACAGCACTTTGAAAAAGCAGTTTTTAGCCACTTTTGAGTGCTATGAAATTGTGTTCCTAATGTGGGTGGCGTCTTGAAAGCACTCAACAGCCCCCGTCTTATGTGCATGTTTTTTTTTTTTTTTTTCGTAGATCAGCACATTGGTCGCATATTTTATGGCTTGTTTGGAGAACATGTATGTCAAACACTCTGTAATGCAGTTCAAGCGCTATGTAGGTGGGAGTCATAACAACACAGAAGTGAAACAGCAGCATATACTGCGAGCTCCAGCCGCACTCCTAACGTGACGTCACAGGTCAGCAACGCCGCGCCCGTTGCCAATCAGCCGGCAGCCCAGCCAAGAATGCCAGACGCAAGAACCCTGCGCAGCCAATCTGAGTGTGGGTACGCCGACCTGCAAGGAACAGCCGTGCCATCGTCTCTGTGCACGTATCTACTCTGTGCCCCTACATTAGGATTATGTCCGTCTTTTCTGCACAAGTCTCACTACCGAAGCACGTATAAGTATAAGTTCTGTTTTGAATACAAAAACCGAAATAAACCATTTCTATGTTTACTTTGGCAACATGCACCACAAACAGGCGCCACATCCTTCTGCAATGCCCCGTGTCCTCAACATGTAATATTCTAAGCAATTTTACATTTGTCAAGTCCCTTTAATACACAAAATATTGAAATTCAATGTACCGAAAATCAATATTTTCCTTTCGGTAAATCGTTCCATAAAGCGATACTTTTACAAATAACCAATTTAAATTATGTAGATATTTTTTCCAGATATCATCCCTACCGCCAAGGTCTCGTGCAGTGCGTGCAACAATGCAGTAATCACTGGAACAAAATCCTTTAAATAAGACATTACATAGGAAAGTAAAATTATTTTATAAATTACTTCGCTGCTTAAAGCCATGTCTTAAATTCTTATCGGAACAGAAGTAAACACATTTTTGTAGTTTTTTGTAGCGAGCAAAAAAGTTGCATAAAAAAAATGTGTTTCAAATTTGCATTAAAAAATATTGAAACAGTTTTCTATCTATGCTGTGAAACTTACTCTTAACGTCGTTGAACATTTAATGTCTATAAATTTGGCTTCAATTAGCAATTTGAGTTTCAGAATATTGAACTTAAACACAGGTAAGTCGACACTGGAGCAATAGAGACGTGCTACAAGAATATACTTCAAAGTACAAACTGTACAACACATTTGCCCTTATTTTAGCATAGCAGTACACAAGACACAACTTCATATCATTTGTATGAAAATTAACAATGAGACAAAACATGCAAATCACTGAATAAATAAATTCTAACTGTTTCAACGACTACGTGAAGCATAACACAGAAGGTAAGTGTGAAGTAATAGATGTTTTTTTTTCTTTCAATTAAAGCATTTTACATGAAACAGTCATAAATAACAAAAATCATTAGTTTAGTGTTGTTTCAAATAAATAGAAAACCATGAAAAATAGCTAGCAAAATGAATTATGATCAGTTTGCAATGCAGTAATATACAAAAACCTTTTTAAGCATTGTTTACAAAAAGATAATTTACATGAGTTTATCATGAACTGGCTCGTTAGATCTCTCATTAATAAAATCATTAAAATGTTTGTAGCAATAACTCAGCTTTGAACACAAGATTCTCAATACTGACTTCTGGTACTGTCCGTGGAAACTAAAAGCCCTCGTAATATTTCAGATTTCAAATTTTACTCTCATCAAGTTCAAATGTAATTTAGACATTCCAAAACAAATTAAAATGACGAAAAGCCTGTAGCTATCAAAACGTAAGATGAAGTTTCACACATTACCCAGCCTCTGTAGGTCTTACTTATCAGTGGAGATAGCAGTCGAAGTTCTAGGAAAACACTCCAAAACTAATTACAATGTGGCTTGGGCCTCTTATTTCATGCCCCGCATATTTAAAACAACATGGTGCCTCTCTAACACACTTACGACGAGCGGTAATATACAAAATTATATGCAATTCTTGCAGACAAAATCTTACGCTGATCTGCTCATCTTGGTGTCTAAGGAGAGAGTAATAAATCACCGGGGTTCACATGATGCTATTTACACAGGAAATTCCTAAAAGACTTCACTTCCTTCTACGTCATAGCATAATTACTCCTATTCTCCTTGGCAAAAACTGCTGGATAAAACCAGGTCGAAATGTAAAAAGAAAAATTAACATTGCCAAAGATATCTGAGCTTATTTTTCTTGTAAAAAATAAAATAAATAGAACTGTCAAAACATAAAAAGTGAAAAAACAAAAAAATGTAAATATTAATTTAGAGGAGATATCCTGATTATACAAAACTAGCTATACCTGAGGTTAGGGGCTTGTAAAATAAATAAATAATTACTTTTCCACAAATAAATAAACACACAGCTCAAACAAAACTAAAACATAAACCAAATTTCAAATGCTGAAATCTCTCTAATGTTGACAATTCAAAATCTAACACTTTGATATTGCTAAGGTTTCTTCTAAACATCTTGGAAGTAGGTGCTTCCAGCAACTCTTTATTATCGGGTTTTGCAACATCTTAAGTTTCAGACGGTTTCAAGAAAATTACCCCTTAAAAATAGTAAGCCGATAATAACAAGTAGACCCTTGCACAATGCAAATAGTTTCATCATAAAATTGTTTGGCTAAACAGTCTATATTACTTCACTCCATTAACACTTACCATACACTTCTGTGGAAAACGTACAATTTTGCAGAATGTACACAAATACCAATTAATAGACTAAGTTATTTCTTCTGATCTTGTTTAAGTAAGTGCTGACATTGTGATTTCCTCATCTCTGAAACCAGAAACCAAGGAGCATGACGGCTCTTGAGGTGACACATCATGTTACACCATGATTCGTATTATCTGCTTTGGTTTGGCTGCAGTGATTGTCATACAGAATGGGGCAGAATTCAATTGACAAAACTCTGCAAAATACTGGAAAGGAGGTGAAATTAACTTAAGATTGTTTAATGGTATTGGAATCTTGAACCTAAGATGAAAATCTTATTAATACCTCCCCCCTTATTGAAAATTACAGTGGTGGCCACTATCCTATTGCAGACAACGTTTTTACCATCAACAATTACGAACGTTTTATGTTGGTTTACGGAGCAGTATAGCATAATTAACAAAAATGGTCCTCTTAATTACAAAAGCCAAGATCTACCGTTTTGTGTAAAACGCACTTGTGCAATAACACCTGCATGCGTGTATAGTAAACTGCTGTGCCCACTGCACAGACGATGGTGGAGGATACTTTCAACACCTACTGTAAACAACATGCTCCGTACATTAATAAGCCTACAGTACTGGAGCTGCCTCTTTGTTTCTGGCGACAGTCGATGTGTGATTTCCTGCAGGAAGTGTTGGTATTGCCCATGCGCCTGGGAATGTATCACTGCCGACGAATGCTTACACGAAAACTATGAGTCCTGGGTTGTAACAAGAAAAAGTTTTTATTAATTAGGCCATACTGTTTATTAAACCAGTATTAAATGTTCATAATTCCAGACTGTACAAATTTGGCGGCCACCCTTGTTTTTATTACTAGCGGAGGTATTAACTCACATTTTCTCTTGGTGTGATGATCCCAATAACACCTACCAATGTTAGGAGAATTGAAATTTAATTTCCTTTAGTTTCCGATATCTCACAAAATTGCTGTTTAAAATCTTAATAATATTGAAGGACTCGTGTCAATTTTTAATTAAGTTCAAAAGTGTTATATATATTTTATATTTCATTTTGCATAATAAATGACCTCAACTGACGTGGACCACTCCTACGTGGTCGGGCACGGCCACTGTCATCAGCCCACAGTCGCTGCACCAGTGCGGCCTGCGGAACACGCACGTCCTGATGCGGTTCCGTGTCGTTTAACGAGTGATCCAAACGAGTGCCTGTGGTATCCCTAGAGAGATCTGTGTAATTGGGATAGGAATCAAGTGTTAGAATGTGTAGTAAATAGCCTTAGAATTTATCGCCCACTGGTAAATGTTAGTGAAATTTGCCCTTAGGGGATTGCGAAGTAATCACAGAATAAATGCACGTCATGTGCATATTTAATGAGGTGTAGAGTAGCAAAGTTAGGGTATTTTAAGTGTTCTATATCATTTTCCGAGTACAATTGTGTGTCTAATCAAGCCAATCAGTGACATGGGAAATAATTAGTCTTTCTTTCAACCTGACCGTTCCAGTCATAGAGTGCCCCAAAACTTAACAGAACTAAATTTCCCACATGCTCTGCAAGGCACCACATAATCATGTTTTGTATTTAAATTAGTGCTTAATTAAGAACTCTTAACTCTCTACAGGATTAAGAAAACTCGCTCAGAACGTTTCAGTGTTTCATGTGTATTTGTTTCAAGTTCTATGTTAATGAGGTCAGTAAACTAAGATACCTCGCGGAGTGGCGCGAGCTCTCGGCAAGGACGCTGCTGACCCGCGCCATCTCCGGGAGTCTTGATTCCACGGGTCTTAGGTGCTGCACGTGCGTCGCATCGCGGGGGATTCTCATACTTTGTTCTGAATACTTAACTGCAATAGATTAACGTTATTTACTGGAACTTTTATTTAATTTATCAACAGCCTTCCCCGCGTTCGCAGCACCCCTCTGTCAGCTCAATTTACAGACCCTGGAGGTTTAATTACTCTTGTAATTTTTTGCACCATTCTTGTCCTTTTTGTATTGTAATGGCCGCTGGCAAGCCTTGTGAGTCAGGTCCGCTTTAATTGGCANTTTGCACCATTCTTGTCCTTTTTGTATTGTAATGGCCGCTGGCAAGCCTTGTGAGTCAGGTCCGCTTTAATTGGCATTGCATACATGTAACTGTTTGTACTATTCGTCAATACAATTTACTTGAGTTAACCAAAATTTCTGAGTTCTCATTTTTGTGTTGTATTTCGGGCCCTGGCCCTACCCAGGAAGTCATCAACGCCTCAAGGAGGCATCCTTTATTTATAAGGTAAAAAAGTAATATTAAGGCGTGCTGGGGAGTCTGAATACCCTGGCTTTATATTACGTTTTCCTGTAAATTTGTACCGTTGGTGTCGGGGGATACACCCACGTGGTCGTTCGTCCAACGATCCTGAGAACTGCGACTTTGTGCTCACTTAGTGAGCTTGCGCCCATTCTATTCTAAATAGGAATATTGTATAATATTCCTACTTTTCTTAACACAGTCGCCGAATTACGTCTGCATTACTATCCCCGACCGCTCGGGTAACGTGACAACGTTTGTTGTTCGAATTCCGCCCCATTCTGTACATTGAAACTCACGCAGCGTGAAGCCGAATTTTCACTATCTTGCCCCTCGCAGATTTAAGTAATGCACAATTTTAAGGATAGTATTATAAGCTCTCTTTAATACATTATATCTGCTTAGTTCTAGTTAAAATAGTTAAAATAGTTTTTTAATGATTTATTTTTAATAAATACATATACACACACGTACTGTTAATCACCTTTATAATAAATTCAATAGTTTGAAATAACGTCATTCTTATCTCCAACACACAAATGGACAATCAGGTGATGATTATGAACAAAGAGGTTACAAGAAAATATCATCTAATTTTATATAAGCGAATTGGTACGATTGGGATTGTGAAGTGGTATAAATTTTGCCTGGAAATTAAAGTCTGGAGTGTTATGTGCATATTGGTATACACATAACCATTGGCATGCAATCAAGATACCATGCCTCCCTTTCTAGTATTTCACTTCTGACCGAAGCCATCGAAAGAGGAATATACCATGTTAGTGATGCTTCACTGCTTAGAGACCTTAAAAAAACTCGCGTCTTTTTGTACTCTAACCGATATCAAGAGGCCATTGGCTGCTTGCCCTCACAGTTAGAGGCAACAATTATACCTGAAGTTTGCTTCATTCCTATTATTGACTCGGAATCCTCTACAAAAGAGCCATTTAATAATGGACCAATTGCAAATGTATTATAAATAGTGTTTTAATTCTAGTTTGTCATCACAAGAACTGGCGAAACTCTGAGATCTTTGTTCTCTACAGATTTATGGTGAGACTTTCTGGTGTATTGGGTTTGTGTCTTGAGAGGTACTGGTAAATTTTAATTTTTGGCACACCTAGTTTGCAACTGCTCTCAAGACCTCGATGTTAAGAACCTCCCAAATCTCTTCACTCACTCGCCTTGTTTAGTAATAATTATGTTTTTCCCTTACCATTTGTTATGTTTTATTTCATTTTTTGAAAGGCAAAGCTTTTGTGCAAGGCCACAGTAGCACAAATGGCATCCATTTATTACTTTCCTTTTATTCACTTTTCGAATTGTAACCTTTTGTTGCGAAAGCAAAAGTCTGATGCTAAATTGATGCTAAATTAATTACACAGAATGCTTGCTCAAAGTAATCGCAGTAAGTTCAGTAAATACAAAGGCTTCAATTAAACAGGACAGGGATAAAGTGTTGCGAACTCACATTAGCTAAAATACAGACAACGTTAACTAATCATAGATTTATCATATTTTTCTTTGCTAAATTTGAAGCGCAACAATACACGCGATAAATAAATTAACCCTTTTTCTAACTGATGAGAGGAGTATAATAATGCAAATGCGGCCTGCCCGATACAGGAATATTTGCTCGTTATATGTTACAACTGGGTCTTAACAAATACATGTAAAATATTAAGTGGTCGTATCTCATCAAGATACACAAACGAGCTGCAATCCATCTACTGCGCAGTGATGGTGACTTTGAGTCTGTGCTAGTCTTTTGTGCAATGCGCAGAGAAAATGAGTGGTAAAATGAGCACTTTTAAAAGCACTGCTAAAGATCTACTTGAATGCACATTGTGAGAAAACCCATCGACCAGCGGCATTGTCCGGCACGATTCCCACATGCGAAAATCCCGGAGTGACATTGCTGGGAATTGAACCTGGTTCGACTTGGAGAGCAGACTTACCGCTCAACCACCGTGGCCCCTTAGGGGAAAGATTACAAGGTTTTAATATTATCTTCTATTATTCATTAACTACGGAACAAGCCATGATGAACTGCAAACATGGCTGTCTACCCAGTGACGCAGAGTAGATAAATACTAGAGGCGTGATGGTGTGTCGGTTCCATTGATGTGTGTACAGAGTATTAAAGAATACAGATGTGAATAGGAACCACCACGCAATTTTATCTGTGTGTACTTATATACGCTGTGATGTGTGTGTACCCATGTCTGGGAATGTACCTTGTGTCTGATTGGCTTCCACGTACTGCCAAAAAGTTCCTTATTGGCTGTGCTGCCAGCTGGCGAGTAAACTATAGGCTGTTCACTGTAAAATGGGCTCCTTTGGAAGCCCTGCTTAGGTTCTATTTGTATGCACGTTGTGTGTACTTCCGCCTTATGTAAAATATACATTGCCATGGGCCTCATTATTTTATTCATGTGTCGCTAATGTGAACTGTGAAATTATTAGAAAAGCAAATATTTTACTTATCTGCTAATTTTTACATTTCAACGCATTAAAAAAAACAAAGCGAAAAAAATAATTTTAACTATCACAAATGGTTACCAAACATTTTTTTTTTGACTTTAAGATATGGAACTTCTTTCCACCCATCGTTACCAACTTACCGGGCGCATGTCACTCAGTGCGCCCATTAAAGTATATGCAAGCAAGGTCAGTGACTTTTTAAAACTAATTTAATTATTTAGTTTAATTTACACTTTATTTTAGACTAATAATTTGGCTACCTTGTCCCTCGCAGTGCTTTCAGTTCTGCAGACATTTTTATAGGTAACATTCACTGTGATGGTTGTTCAAAACAGTCTTAATCAATTAATTTTTTAAATTGCTAATTACTTGCATGTTGCCTAACTTAATTTACAATTAAATGCCTCCATCCCACTTCTGACACCAGTGTTACAAGATACCAGAGGAGCGTATCTGATTTCGTGAAGGATGTAAGTCTTAATAAAAATAAAAGAACTAGATTTGATTTATAATTTATTCACACAGCTATTATTTACAGCATTGAATTGTCTGTCTCCACTATTACTCTTTTTATTTCACAGTGAGCTCAATATTTAATTACAATTTCAACTCTAATAAATGTCCTTGTGCTTGTCTCTGTTTGGTTATTGTCAATTATCTCATACTCATCATTAACACACATTCAGTCTATCTGTTTCCATCATTTGTAATGTCTTTCACTCACGCATCCAGTCCAATAGTCCAGCCTGCAGTCGTATTCTTCAGTGCTCTGATGTTCGCAGTTGCAGATTTTCTTCCCGTTGGACACTTCTCTTGCAACGCGCTTCTCGTCTCGCTAGTCATCTATCGCTGAAACTCATCCATTTAACAACTGCCGACTCAGAGGCCCGACATGCTTTTTATAGCAGCTGGCCTTAACCTCGAAGGTTTGCCGCACCCCGAGTCTAGTTGGGAGCAGTGAGGCCAGTAATCCAGAGCATTCTTCAGATGTCTTGAAGACGCCCAATACCCAAGGTTGGGAGCGGTACGCACCCTGATTGGCATTACTGGCACAATATTTCAACATCCCTTTATCAAAAGCCACTGCGTCTCCGGTTCCATCTGATAGCGTGCGTTAATAAATCATCCGTGCCTCGCACGCTCAGAGTTTCTGCCTATAACAATATTTTAACCAGTCTCAGTTTTAAATGTGACTTACTGAGAGAACTGGACTTCAGTGGTGATATCAGAGCCTTTACCGCAGAAAATGTAAAAATAAACTTATGCCTGCACGCCATGATAAAATTTTGCATACAAGCTCAGGTGGAAGCCTCCACGAAACCTGCTACCCGAGCCCGCATGCAAGCATTTAGGGAGGGTTCTTTGGAATAACTTACCCAACGAAACTTACTGCAGCACAAGTAAGAGCAAGATAATTTTTTATGATTTTACTATTGCAATGGTGGTTCAGGGACAATCTTCACACATGACTTCAGCATTATGCATTCATGCACAGAGTCTAATCGTTTAGTTGTTATATCTGGAACTTTTGTGTTAATTATAAAAAAATGATAACCATAATTTTCACACAATGCTGTTTTAGAATCAATGAACATTTTCGTGGTTTTTTATTTACTCTTTATTAGTGTTTTATAGTATTAATTGTACTTTTACAAAACATCATGAACAAAATTACTCTACCACCTACTCTCTGATTGGCTGAACATTCAACCTTATAGGAAACGTTACATAGAAAATTGCACACGACCAATTACGAAAACGGCCAGACGATGGTCAAATCTTCCATAGAACGAACAATACAAGCGTCCATACAGGCTTGCATGGAATCTTTCAAGGAATCGTCCATCTTGGCATACAGGCTTTATTGCAGTCTATTTCCTATAAGGAATAAGACATACAGTACAAAACTTTTTCATATATATATATATATATATCTATATATATCACACACACAGTTTAATCACATTATTATGATCACCTGCTGGGTGTAGCCCATGACGTATGGCCCGTGACATGGACTGGTGAAGCAGGTATATAATGCTACCAACAGGCTGGCTATACACAGTGCGCTTCCTGCTGTCGTGGATAAGGGAAGTGATTTAACCCAGTTGCGAAAAGTGATCAGGATTAGCTTTTGGGACAAGGGGGACAGCATTTCGTAATCAGCGACGTTTGTGAACTGTTCACGTGCCTCTGTGGTAAAGGTGTATCGTGAGTGTACGAATGGCACTGTTGGGAATAACCATCGTGGAATCTGTGGAGCTCCACGCGCCATTGATGTCCAAGGTGAACGTCGACTACGATGGTGCGTGAAGGCCAACCGACAGGCTGCAGTGGAACATGTCACCAATTCAATCCAATTGAACATCTGTGGACCATGTCAATCGTCGTGTTCGCCGTCTGTCTCCTCCGCCACACACCCTTGCAACAGTTGTGGGACGCATTGCATGCGGCGTGGTTCCAGGTACCCGTGGAGACTATCAGTACCAGCTCGTCTAGCTGCTGTCCGTGCTGCAAAGGGTGGTTACTCTGGATACTAGCNTAACTACTTCACAAAACAAACTTGTTATATGGATGTTAGCGGAGTTCGATACACTTGTTGTGCCGTCAGATTATATCAACCAACTGTTCCTCCTGTTAAAGGCTATGCAGGCTCATAACAAGTAGGATGTACCTCGTTCTTTACTTCAAACACGCCTGCGAACAAAGGAATTAATTTACTTGTCAGTTTGTCCCAAAATTACTCTTTTTGGCGGTACATAATATAACCAACTGTTCTGGTTGTAAACTTCTCAACTTAAATTACTTATTGTGTTTGCTTCTTTCCACTGTGATCAAGACGGTTTCTAATGATTTCTTTAATATCTCTTGTTATTGAATCGGCGGGTACATCTTTTATAGAAGGCTGTGATGGTAACACGGTGGGGTCAAACACTAATGATCATTGACCAGTTACCACTTCCCCTGGTGTTAAGGTGGTAGCCTCATGAACTGTGTGGTTCAACACTTACTCGACCAGCTTAATCTTGTTCCTCAAGCAGAAAATACGCAGCATTTTACCTAGGCTCTTAATGCAGCATTCAAGAGGGTCACCTTGCGGTGTCCCACCGCTGCGGTCGTGTGCAGATTATTGAATATTTATTTGTCCAACACCCTTTTGCCAAATTCGTCCCGTGAATTGCATTCCCTTATCTGATAATACACAAAGTGGCTTGCAGACTTCCTCTACAAAGGACTTGAGCTTATTCAAAACTGTGCTGGCGTTTGCTTGGACAATGGCGTATAATTTTGTAAATACGTCCATCACTACAAATACTTCAGTAGCGTGCCAAACAAATTGACGGAAACTAAATTGAGTGGTTTATTGGGAATAATGGCTTGCAGTTCTTCCATTATGTTTTCCTGTAGATGCTTGCATCATGGGCACAATCACACACTGACAGCATTGTTCACTACTTGCAGCATTTGTTTCCAAAAAACCGACGTCTTAAAGCTTCATACGTCTATTTAATTCCGACAGGACCAAGCATCTTGTGAGTGTCTAAAACCGGACGTTTCTGTAAGTACTACAATCTTCCACTCGTTTTCGAATTTAGATTTAGACTGGCCTTGATTAAATAAAATTCCATTTCCTGTTATGGAAAACAAATTCCTTAATGGATTTTCTCAGGGTGCTCCTTGCAATTTATTAATCAAAGTGAAGCTTGGTGTTCAGTTTGAAAAATAATTTTCTCTCCCAGTAATAAATTTCCAAAATGCAGGAGTGACTATACTACACTTAACATTTCCTGTTTTATCACCGTACAATTTTTCTCTGACTTATTCAATGTACAGCTTATCATTGCCACTGTCTTCACTTAGCTATACTAACTTGGCTCCCATAGCGGTCAGATGCATCTGAGTACAGATAATACTCAGCACCTTGTACTGGGTGGTGGATCACATGTTCTCTTAAGAACAATCTCCTCACAGCTTCAAAGGCCTTTTGCCTGTCTGTAGTCCACTCCCACAGGACGTCTGCCCAATAGCTCAAACAACAGCAAACAAGTTCTTGCAACTTTATCTCAGTAGTTGAGGTAGAACCCCACTACTCCCAGAAAAGCATGAAGCTGTTTTAACACTTCTTGGGTTAGGGAAATGTGTTATGGCAACCTGCTTGTCCGGTGCAGTACGTATCCCTGTAGGCATAAGGTTATGGTCTGAAAATGGAACTACTCTGCAAAACAGTGACTATTTTAGTGTTGCAGTCATACCAGCTTCAGTTAATATTGCCAAAACAATTTTCAAATGCTCAATGTGTCCTTCAAAAGTTGCTGACAATAAGTGTATTATGTACGTACGATCTTGCAAAGTTGGATTGCTCTTCACCCAAGGTTAAAGCCATGCAGCGGGTAAACTGCGATACAGCATTACAGAGTCCGAAAGGAAGTACTTGGAAAACAAATT